>CM059323.1:2539355-2556855 GCA_030340685.1 Protosalanx chinensis | reverse complement strand
CCATTTAATAGTTATGTCGCCGTTTTTCTTTCACAAGTATGTCTTGTAATATTCCCAAAGCATGCTAACACAATAGCATGGCAGGCTAATTATGTCTCCTGTTAATTATTCACTAGTGACTCAAGTTCCCATGCTCCAAGGGAACGCTGTTTCCCGTTTCAGCCGGACACTGCGTCTTTAAAACACGCGCTCCGAAGGGCCACGTCGACTCCAGTCAAATAAGTCCTCAAGTCATCAATATTTCATAGTTAATTATGATTGCGAGGCCCGGGCCTGTATTATTCCGGGGGAACGAGGCGAAGAGGCTTCTGTGCTTCATTGTTGTGGGTGACCCGGTGGGCCACGGAGCCTGGAAGAATGAATGATTAAAGAGGGAGTGATAGAGATAGGCCCGACGGCTCTTTGACCTCCCACAAGCACGCGCCCCTCAACCTGAAGCACGGCTCCTGTGCGGGCTAGCCACGACGCTCGACCAGTCCCAAACCGCTACCTGCCACCCAACCCACCCACTCTCATCTTAATCCCCACCACCATCTTTTTGGGCTTGCAAACGGATAGCTACTCACCCACCTGCTTGTCTCACTCAAAGCACAAGCAATAGAGGGGTCAGATAGCTCAACGGGTTAAGGAGTTGGCCTCGACGTCGGAAGGTTGTGAGATCGATCCCCGGCTGTGGCTATATGACATTGTGTCCTTGGGCAAGGCGCTTCACCCTACTTGACTCAGGGAGAATGTCCCTGTACATACTGTAAGTCGCTTTGGATAAAAGCGTCTGCTAAACGAATCCATGTAAATGCAGTAGAGAGCACACTGTCATAAGGTGACATACAGTATATTCTCTATAACAAAGACCATCAGAGAATATTCTGGGTTTTCCTTATTTGTACGTTCCTCAGAGACTGTGGTTGGGGTTTGAAGAAAAGACAAATCATGTTTTTGTAGAACTACTCCTGGGAATAATTATCTAATGAGGGCTTTAGAGCAGCGGTTGAGGTCAGAGTGTATGTATGTGTAGGGGGGGTGGTGTGTCTGCGTGCGATGGTTTCGGGGACCCTGATGGGGTCTGGACCGGAGCCTGGGGCCTTCCACAGTCACAAACTGGTTGAGCCATGATGGATCTACACAGCCTTAGGGAGAGGCGATTCAGACCACTGGGCTATGAAAACTCACGCACACGCACGCACACAAACACACACACAGCTAGCGAGAGCCCCAGCCAGAGACACCGCCACAGCAAGGTGGAAACGAGATGTTTGGCTTGACGATGCGCGACATCTGTAATGCATTCTAATTCTCCCCATTGGATTGCTCCTATTTAGAATGATTGATGATATTTCTCAAACCTCTTTGTAAACACAGCTTGATAAACCTGAAGGGATCCATTGAAAAAAATACAAAACAGACAGAAAAAGAAAACAGAGCTCTCCTTTGCCGAGACTGACAACACAATGACACGGCGCCGACACCAAATGACATGAAAAGAATAGAACGTGCCGGTCTTCAGTGCAGTGTGGGAGCTCAGCGTGCTCCTGTCTGGCTTGACTGTGCTACAGACAATATCACTACTGATGTGTTCTGGTCTATTCTCTGTTACTGTTAAAACATAACCACACTGCACCACTCTGTACCCTAGCATTAACATTACAGTTGAATCATCTATCCAGCCAGCCAGCCAGCCGTCCATCTGCAGGTTTGTATAGTTGACTGTGTTATTTTTTTTTTTTACGGGGCAGCTGCCTGCCCTGTAATTGGCCCGCGCAGTTCTAATCAGTGAGATGTTTGAACGAGACAACGTTTAAAGACTGCGTGGCAGTTAATTCAGTTAAAGCCCTTTCCTTCGCCATCGCTGTAGCCTGCAGCCCCGTGGTTAGGCTGATGGGGAGTGTGCGTGTGTGTGTGTGTGTGCGGTTGTATCTGCGTACGTATGCCTTGTGTGCGGAGCAGTTTTGACAAGCAAACCCTACTGTGTTGACATGCAAACCCTGCTGCGTTGGTAAAGAATAGCTCTCCACTGTCAACATGAAGCTCCATCACATACTAATCCTATTCATTTGATTGGCGGTTCTTCGGTGAATTCCCAATTTCTTCACAGTAGCGCTACAGCACAGCAGTGACTTTCGGGGAAATATGAAATACAGTAAGATGCCCAAGAGATTCGACTTGCCATACTACACACACACACACACACACACACACACACAAGGCCTTGCAGTCTGTGACATCAGAGACACACGTGAAGCCGTCTGTTGGGACCCTGTTCCTGTGAGACACACACACACACACAAGGGAGGCGACACAGCATCTCATCTTCCCTGGTGACCTGTGTTCTCGTAGTGTTGGGAATTGTCAGTCAGCTAGTGTCAAGAATCGCGGATGAGTTTCCGAATATATTTCTCCGTTGCCAATTTATTTTGATCAGCTCGGTGCACTTTCCCTCACCGGTAATGCCTAAAAGCATCTCTCAGACGCTTCTCTCTGTCTTTGAGACAAGTTCTGATCGGGCTCGCTGACGTGCCCCCTTTGTGGCCAGGCACAAGAGGTACCAGCTCCCATTTAAAGAGCCTTGTCACTCCAGAGGAAAGTGGCAGTGCTTCAGATTGCGAGGTGTTTGTTTTCTCTCCCTGCTCGTCCCTGCTGTAGCTTCCTCCCTCGCCGCCCCACATCACACATCACACATTAACACTCTGAACAGTTAGGGGAACACAAAACAAACACGTGTGCCAAAAGAGCACTAATGCGGGAAGAGGAGTCGCTCCTTTTAAATGACAAGCACGTTTCATTGGTCGGGGCGCCAAAAAAGAAAGAAAATGGTGATGGCGGTGGAGAGGCACTCCCTGGGATGCCTTCCATGCTACAAAGGTGTACAGACTAACAAATTAAAGAAAAGAGGTTGACATTGTGGCTACAGATGTTTGCCTTTAGTGTTGATCCTTGGCACAGTCCCAAAATGAAGAAACACTGGAGAATGTGCCAGATGAAAGCCCAGGTTTTCGAAGAACAGTGGGTAGCTTATTAAATCAGCTTTGATCCTCCTGTCTTTGATATCCGTGAGCTCATAAAGAATTCACTTTCAGCGGTAAATATAGGTAGTGCAGAGAGCCGCGATGACACGCACCTCTCATTCCTTAGCCGTCGGTTTAAATTATCCAAAACAATCAGAAAGACTTCGGAGGGGAATATTAGAAAAACACGCACATTCGGAAAATAGCCTTGGTTGGGAATGCGTGGCTGTTTATCAAAACAAGCTTTCATGTTGCGCTTCGACATCGGCTTAAATGTCATCATCTTATTTTCCATCTTCATTATTGCGTCTCTGCTCTGCTTCTTAAAAAACCAACACCGGGAATCAAGCTACATCTAAGTTCTTGCATCGGAATACGTGCTCGATGATTATGAACTTGAAATAAATATGTCACATGTTAGTTTGCAGTTAGACAAAACCCTGCCTGAGCTCTATCCATTAGGCTGGAGTTCTGACAGGCTTGTGTGACTGGCAAGCACTTCAGGATACAACTTCTCTATTATCAATATGCACACACGCATCACACACGCACAATGGCCGCCCCTCCTCCTCCCTCTCAGATGAATGGCCTTTGGGGACATGAAACGGTCCGTGTGCGTGACCGCTCTTCTCGCAGCGACGTCCGTCTCTCTGTTCGGGATTGTCCTCTGTTTCTGGGTTGAACTTGATGAGCTGCATCTATCAGGCTGTGGTGTTTGCGAGCTTCCTGACCTGGCATTGCCACCCTGCCGTGCCTGCCTTGCCCGGGGGGCCAGCCCTGTTTGTTTGCCCTGCCCAGAGGATGACACCGTGCTGCGGTGACGGAGGGGTCAGCGCCACGGCTGACCTGACCCCTCACCCTGCCTTCTGCTAAATGCCACGAACTCGGGGACGTGACGGCCGGCCAACACACACTCCCGTGTTCTTATATAAACAGGCGTACGCACACACATTCGCGCGCGCACGCACACGTGCACGTCCCCCGAGCGTTCGCACACGCGCACGCCCTCCCATCACCACTCCCAGATTTCCTCACGCGCATAAGATCCACAATCTGCAGGATTTCTGCAGCCTCTCTTCTTTACACTGACCGGCCTAGGAAGGGATTGCGTTGCTTTGTGTTGGGATTGCATTCTGAAAGACTTTATCTATCTGGCAAAACAATCACACCTTCTAGACCATTCCAAAAAGAAGTACTCTTTCAGTTTAACTGTGAGTTTCCTTAATTGGAACTGTGGACTCCGCAGGTCTTGCAGACCTGAAGTACACACCCTCCTGTCCTCGTTAAAATAGTACAAGCTCACTTTGGAACAGGGAGTTAAGGAATTGATTAGAAGGCCAACGTCGGACGTGAGATCCATTTCTTTTATTGTGCTTGAGTAAGACGGGCGTTTTCACTGTGCGTTCCAATTACCAAGGTGCAGATCAAGAAAAGGTGCTAGATTTACAAGAGAAATCTTGCTAACACAAAGAGAATCGCTAACTTAACAAGATGTCATTTTTCATTGATAACGCCCAATCAAAATGTTCATAGCCACTCGCCTTTCTAAATAATTCTGAGTATTGAATTTGAATTTATATATATACATGGACTTTGAGTACAGATACATTTTGAATATTTTAGATATCTTTTTTTTAGGCTCACCATATTTGGAACGAGTTTTTAATTTACGGTTCGGGGCTTTGGTCGAAAACGTGAAAGGAAACAGCATGTTTGATTCGATTTCCTGTGTCGCTGAAACTTTAACAGAAAGGTGGAGCATAAGAACTTGTTGGACAACATGTCCTGTTTGATACATGATAGATCTCTCTGTTAGAGACAATGTGAAAGTATTACACCAAACAATGTTTGAAATGCTGAAACTATCTTCTTGTATGTGACCAATAGTCCTCCTATCTTAACCCTGTCATCATTCCCTGCCATTGTCTGATTAAAAAGCGACAGCCTTCCTGTCAAAAATGAGTTGAATATTTATAAAAACGGCTTCATACAATTCAACCCCAAAATCCATATTTCAAATACCCATCTAATTAAGGAATATGCAACTAATGATGCACTACAGCATTTTAACCAGTGGACATGCGGTTTAAAGCTGTTCATTTGACACACTTCAAAAGTCAAAATAAAGATGAATACCTGATCGTTGATATGCCTGGAAATGATTTTCAGAAACACGATCTTGAGTTAATGAGCTAGCTGCTTCCTTGCTTTGGACAACATGGGTTTAGAACCCGATTTCATACTGGACACCAAAGACTTTTCTAATCAGCATCAAAAAATGATCGATGCCGAGACCCTGACTATTAGCGCTTGTTAACATGGGAATATAGAAGAGAACATTCATCACATAACATTTCAGGCTCTGGTACTCGACTGGAGTACGTTTGCCATGTGTCTCAGCTCTTCCCAGCTCTGTGGATTTGAAGTGGGAGTATTTAGGCTTGAGCACCTCCATTGTAACCAGGAGGTTCCTCATGATAATGACCATTACCTTTCCCTGTATGCTAATAGGGGTTGCAGTTCTCTACTCAATTAGAAATGTGAAATAAATTACTTTCACAAGTAGTGTCTTCTCCTAATGGGGAAGTCTACAGAAGGAATGCATGTAGCGCGCACACACACACACACACACACACACACTCATCAGGCTATTATCACACTCTAGGGGAAGCCTTATTCATCATCTTCTTCTTGGTCTTCCTTCTTCCAAAGCAGCTCATGAACAATTCAGCCTTTCCCTCCTAATGGTGTTTCACAGGGCTCAGTGGGATATCTTTTATACATCAATAAGGCCAATTATCTGTTTAAGTGAGAGAGCTGTGTCACCAGCGTAGCTCTGCCCTGCCGTGCTCCAGGCTGCTCTTCCTGTCCGCGGTCAGCTGGGTGTGCCGGCCGCTGCGGGGCAGATCAGACCCCTTGGCACTGGAGGGCGCTCCAGTCCTGCTGACCCCCCTTGGGATAGAGATGCCCCCACCATACCCGCCTGGGCAGGGCCAGACTTACACAGCTGGCATGGCATTAGCGGTCTAACCCCCGATGCTAACGCTTTGTGCGTGGCGCGGGCGCGCTGAGCCGTCACACCGGCTGGCCAATAGGGGTTGATCCCGGCCGGGATTAGAGGGGCAGCATGGCTGGAACCGGCCACTGGAGGATTCCACCAAGCTGCCGATCGTCTGGGCAATCCCCCTCGCACCAGCTTCGTCACATGGCTGCTGCAAAGTTGGCTTCTGATATTCAGCCACAGTTTGGGGTGTTTCTCCAAGAGGGTTGTTGCGCAGTCACTGTCTACCAGACTGATTGAAACTAAGAATCAGAACATCTGTTTAATGGACAGGCTTACATGGAGCACACTACAATCAGCTGTCAAGTTATTTAAGACAAAGGAGGATGTTAGGTTGCTTGCTCTCCTCAAGTGATGTCATCAAACCCCCAGATTACCATGGGGCTACCTTGGCGAGCGGCAGAGCAGCAATATCTGCCAGTCCATGTGAACCAGAGCCCTCCAGCCCTGACTCCACAAGTCTGGGTCTCCGTGCCATCTTCATCTTCTAACCCTCCCTCTCTGCTCTCTTCTCTCATAGGCGTCCCAGTCTTCCTCCCGTGAGGGTGATCGCCAGCTGCCCGGGCATCATGACGGGCAGGGGAGAGTCTCTTCAGAGGCATGGCCGGCCCTTTGTGCCCCAATTCCCCACAGCAGCGCCCAACCTCTGTTTATGAACAAGAGGGATTAGACAGGGTCTTATGTATATAAGCACACCACCATGGCCACAGCTTCAGCAGCAGGCTAATCACCAGTGTGCGTTGAGGTTGAGCGAGGCAGACGTATGGTCCTGTCCAGATGGACCGCGGCCAACTTGGCCCCCCACGCCAACGCCGGAGCCTGAAATCATAGATGGCTACGGCCACAGCCAACGGAAGACTGGCAAATCCGTTTTTCCGGACAGGAGGGAGAATAATAGGGGAATTGATGGGCATTTTTTAGTCCATCCACTTGAAAGGACAGCTTTGTTTTGTTACAGGTGTGTTTTTGAACTGAACAAATTGAGGTTGGTGGGGTTTTGTGGAATCTGACGCAATTGTTCCCGAAACGATTTTGATCACATAAAGCCCTATTAAACGATTCAGTTTGGCAGATATACCCACCCTGTGTTTTTTTGGGGGGGTGAAGCAATCACGTATTAATACTGTGAACGTCTTTGTGAATTCATTTTCAGTTCCTGCAGCTCCTTAGATGTATTTTCCAAATGTCTTTCCAACGGATGGACGTGTCCTAAACAAACATGAATAACCCAAACCTCCTTTTTTCTGCTATGCCTTCTTTTCTTGTCCTGACCCCCTGAAAACATATAATTGTGGTGGTGGTAGGGGAGAGGGAAGGGGAGGGGGTGGTCTGTGACCGCACGGCTCACCACGACAACCTGACAACGTTTGGTTCCCCCACAGCCTTCGCCGATTTAGACGAGTCGAAACTGGGAATAAGATGGCGAAACACGTCTCTTCAGCACCGTGTTGGCCCTCGCTGTGGTTGGCTTCGGCGTTAGCGAAGCGGGAGGCACAACGCCAGTTTAAACTTAGGCCACACTGACATGACCATTTGGGGTTTTAGGTTGCTTTTCAATGGGTTTCTGAGGAGAAAGGCTGTTCCTTTAGAGAAAAAATGAGAGAGAAAAAGCACAATAAAAAAAAACATTGTGAGCATTAATGTGAACCACTGAGCCACAAGTAGGTGAAAGGCTAAAGGCGCCTTCAGACAGGCTATGTCAAGAAGCCATGGAGGGCCAACGTTAGCTTGTTAGCAAGGCTCGAGGCCTTGCAGGGCATGCTGGGTTTGGTTGGCCCAGATGAAGTCTTGAGGAGGTTCTTCGTTGCCCACGGCCCAGGCATGGGAACGAGGGAGGAAGACAGGGCAAGATGGAGGGAGAGAGAGAGAGAGCAGACTGGCTGCTTTTGCCTGAGTTCACGGTGATGTCATTTTATGGGCCCTCTGCTTTGATTATACATGGCTTTAAAGCCACCAGTGATCTCACAAGAATTATCAATACTTAACCTTTCATTTTCTTCGAGTGGGCTTTTGTTCTATTGCTGGATCGGAGCGTAAAAGTATTTTAAAGAGTTCTTGAATCGCTTGAAATGAAACCCGTGGAGGATTAGGTCGATGGCCCGAAGGAGAGAGTAAATCCAAGGGGCTTGACTAGAATCTGTGGATCATGCCTTCTGGATGTTCTGAAACACAATGGCGGCTTGACATGTGTCCATCTAACAGGTGGCACCTTGATGGCTCCACGGCCAGCCCTGGGCTCCACTAAGTAAGCTTAATCCACCATGTTCTATTTCCATACAGTATCCAGCTATTGTGAGTGTGTTTGCACACGCACGAGACAATACTTTGTCTTATTTCCTTGTGGTCAGTCCCAGTCTGCTGAGCAGGGAGGCTGTACCTCCCCAGCCCCAGCCCCAGCCTCAGCCCCTTGCCCCAGCCTCAGCCCCTTGCCCCAGCCCCAGCTCATGGATCTGAATGGAAGAGACTGGGATCAGGTTACGCCTGGGATAATCCCTTCTAAAGCCGTTTTGTTCTGGCCTAAATCGCTGGATATTACCCTATCCATAAGTGATTTTAATTGGTTGTCTCATATAACACACACACACGCCCGCCTGTCGCTAATTCCTCCCTGTAATTGGCTGAGAGCCGCGCGCGAGTTCTAAGTTCATAGGACAATAATGGTTTAGCTGACTGGTCGGTGGATGTGGCTCATTGCATTACCGTAAGTCCAACCTGGGCTTACCCACTGTCTGGCCCGGAGGCTGTTTTTGTCTCAAGGGCTGGCCATTGTCTTAGGCACAGCGTGTCTGTCTGCTGGTCTGCGTGTGCACGTGTCTACATCTGTGCGTCCATGGGAGTGCATCTGCCTGGGAATGCGTATCATCCGGCCAGAGATGGCGTGCAGCCTCTCCCACTTCCCCTAATTGAAGGCTTGTCTCCCTCGATGACACCAGATCCCAGGGTTACCATTGTAATCACGGGAGCTTTGATTACCACGGATGCTTGTAATGCCATCTCCGGCAGGCTCCACGGACGCATGTTGGCCACCACCTGGGACTCCTGCTGCAGGGCCTGTCTGTGTGTGTTGGCTGGGCATCGGCAGCCCTGATTCTGCTCCTTGGCACTGAGCGATCCCCAGCTTTGCCATGGTGGATTCTCTCCCTGGTCTGGATGGCAAGGCCGTGGAGTCATGCTGCACAGAGACAGCAACGGACATGGTCTAGGCTAATGTCCTTTTCGATTTTGGTTTTGAGGGAGGTGTCATTTACATTTAGTCATCTAGCAGAGGCTCTTATCCAGAGCGACTTACAGCAAGTACAGGGACATTCTCCCCTGAGGCAAGGTGAAGTGCCTTGCCCAAGGACACAACGTCATGTTGGCCAGTCGGGGTTCGAACCGGGTACCTTCTGATTACTAGCCTGACTCCCTAACCACTCAGCCACGTTTCCCTATCATGGTTTCATGATATCGCTCAGGTCTATGTAGCGAGAATCAACACAGTGCAGCTGCCAGTCTAGGATGGTATGATTGGTGTGCTGATGTGATGTGTGATGCTAGGTGTGCTAGGCCTACCAACACCAGAGGCAGGTGGCCTCATTCTGCCCTGTTGATCCCTTACATAGAGAGAGAGACAGAGAGAGACACAGAGAAAGACAGACAGAGAGAGAGAGAGGGAGAGAGAGAGAGGGAGAGAGATGGGTGCACTCTGTCTAGAAGGCCTGGTGACCCAGACATTTTGCACTAACAGGCAGGATTGTGTGTTGGAGCTTCACTCACGTTTGCCCCCCCCCCCCCCCTTCACACACACACACACACACACAGGTGCTTGTGTTCGGGGACTTGACCTTGGGAGTGGCACAAAGCCTGTCCTTATGAGTCCTCCAGACATGGCATGTGTGGCATTTAACCCAATCGTCACAGTATGTCTCCCCCCCCCCCCCGCCCCCTCTCCCCTACCTCCCCTCCCCCCTGCCCCTCCTGCCCCTCCTCCCCACCAGCTCCAGCTGCACCGCCCCCTGATCTCGCTCTCTTTCCCTCCCTCCCGCCTCTGTGCCTCTTCCTCGCTTTCCGTCTCCCTCGGTTCTCCGCATAATCAGCTGTCTTGACGGTGGAAATCACCTCCCCGTCATCACCAGCTGCCCTTTGACCCTGCAGGTGAGCAGCCCTTCTCCTGGGAGGTAGGGGTGGATGGGGAGGGCGGGGGGGGGGGGGAACGCAGGGCGCACGACTGAGTACGTAACGCAGATGTCCGACACGCTGGGCCTGGCTTTGTGGTGGTGGTGGTGGTGGGGGGGGGGGGGGGGGGGGGGGGGGGGCGAGGAGTGTGGAGGTCTTGACAAGGTCAGTGAGCTTTGTAACTCATCATTAGCCAGTCTGGGTCTGCAGTAGATATGTGGTGGCAGCTGGAGGGGGATCAGCCAGCCTTGTACTCTGCAGTTCAATACAGGGCGATACAGACCAGAGCGGGCCAGTTTAACCAGCACGCCTCTCTGGTGGGATTAGTCTCTTACTGACCTGAAGGTACTTCTCTCGCAACAAATCTGGCAATGAATGCTGAACATCCAGGTTCCGTGCTCCAGCTTAGAAACCATGGTAGACAATACTGCAATACTGACCTTCTATACTGTCTGTTATATGCCTGCTGCAAGTACGCTTCTCCGCACAGTCTATCTCTCTGCAGTACTTGGCCTGTGCAGGAGGTACTGTGCTTAGACAGAGGGGTGCTACCAGGAAGCAGAGCGTAGCAGAGAGAACACTGAGCCAGATCTTCACCGGTCGGAGAAGTAGGCCACAGGAGGGTGCGTTCGGCATCGTTACCTAGGCAGATGTTTGCTCCTTTCTTGTGGGTTCGCAGTCCTCTGTGGATTCCCTCAAACTGGATTTCACCTGATGATTAGCAGGAGTTAATGCGGTGAAAGCCACATGGGGCCTCATTACTATGGTAAACACACATCCCTGTATTCCATGTCTGCGTGACTTCCAGGGGGAGGAGTCTGAAGGCGGATGTGGAGGCTGGTGGGAGGTGGTGTAAGGGGCGGAGAGGTAAGGCTGTGTTGGATCCCCAGGCCCGCCGGGATAGACCAGCCCTTCTCCCCTATGATTCCCCAGGGACGGGTCCTCATATGTGGGCTCCCCTCTTCCAAGAGTCCCCCTTGGTACACCAGCCCCCAGCCCCGGGGCTAACTCTGGAGTTTTACAACTCCTTCTATTGCGGTCGTCCTCCACAGACACAACCACTAATGACGGCCTGGGGAGGCTGCTGAGAAGCATCCAGACCCTGCAGGACACGGAGAGAGGGAGGGAAGGAGGGAGAGAGAGCTGGTTCTCCAGTCATAGCTGTGCAAAACTAATCATAGGAACTGTGTCTGAATCTGGGCCACAGAAATGTACTTTAATAGTTTACAAGGTTCCGCACAGCTTATTGCATTTTTGTTTTTTTATATATACAAACCTTCGTCTTCCAAGGAGAATAAGAAAAAGGTTTGTTTCCAATTCGCCACCGATGGTGGACATTTTAAAATGGCTGCATTCATTTTTTGGGTGAGGTGGATGTCAGAGAATCTCCCTCTGCTCCAGCTGTTTGTGTGCGTCAGAGGCTCGACCGAAATAAAGCAGCAAACAAATTAGAACAAGGGATCAAGTTGAAATGAAAAGTCTCTCCGGGCCGCTGAGCGAACAATGCCGCTTAAACAGCATGTGATGCGCCGTCTCCTGACTTCTCCTGTGATATCTCAACATGTCACTTCTCCCCTTTCAAAGGGAATACTCGAAAGGATAATATCAAGATAAATCAAGACAAAGCTGCAACACGACTTTTGTATCCGCCGTGCCACTTTCATAGACGCGTGTGTGCTATTTAGAGCTTGACGAGTCATTGTCTCTAGGCCGGAAAAAACCCAAAGGGAAGACAATTCATTTGAGTGGCGATGATAGGTCGGTCAGACAGTTCTCATTGAGCCAATCCTTGAGAGAGGAGAGCAGATGTGGAGAGAAGAAAGGGAAGACATTCACTCCTTTTTCCTTTTCTTTCTGCCCTCTCTTCTTTACGTCTCTCTTTCTCTTTGACTTGCTCTCGTTCTCTCTCTCTCTCTTCCTCAGGGTGACTCGCCCCCTGTCTATTACCCAGTCTGTTGTTTAAATTCACACGCTCGGAGAGGTGCCAGGTGGACGCCTACTTGAGTGCACGCATCCCCACCGCCAAACCAAACAGTCGTGTGAATTTGATCACTCGCTAATGATCCTTTTTAGCGCCTGTGCACGGGAAAAGTCCCCCGGCGTCTGTGACAGCGGTCCCAGGCCGAGCTGTGTGCTCTGGGCTTCAGCTACGCTGCTGCTGGTGGTGGTGGAAGTGCTTAGTGGGGACAGGTGGAGGAGGCGTGGCCTCTGCCAGAAGGCCTGTCAGACGAGGCCTGCGACGACCCTGTGCGTGTGATTGGGGGAAAAGAGAGGGATAAAGGAGGTGAAGTATGATTGTGTATGTGTGTGTGTGAGAGACAGAAGAGAGAGAGATAGGGAGTATATAGAGAGAGAGAGAGAGAAGGATGATGCTGATGTGGATAGGATGTGACAGTTCTCCCTGGGATTCTCTGATTAATTGGGATCAGGTCACCTCTTCACTGTCTGGGACAGTAATGCTATGCAGTCTCATATGGCTATTTACATAGCCTCCCCAGGCTTCATCACACACACACACACACACCCACACACACCCATGCACCCACGCACCCACACACACACACACACACACACACACTGGGAAATCAGTGTTGAGGAAAACAAAACACACTGAATGGAATACTGGTGTTTTTTTTTTGTCCAGTGGAAGTTGTACTAGCAGCAGCTGAGCTTGTTGGTTTCCATGTTGTACTCAGATATACTTTTGGGGTATAGTTTTCCATTTCCTTGTGCCGGAACAAATATGTGTACTTGACAAGAGCTCCCTACTAAGAAAGTGGTTGTCGGTGTGCTGAAGTTACTATGTTACCTTTCTCAAACTCTGCCTCAAAGCAGCATCCCCCTTTTCATACGAGTGGATAGGCGGTAGACAATGAAATGTGCAGGTGCTACGGACACAAGGGGCTGAATAATTTATGGCCTCAGCAAAATAAAGACAGCCACTTGAAGTCCTGAGTAAGTAGGAGATGTAGACTGTGGTGACATATCAAGTGACAATAGAGACACGGGGAACAGTGGAGGAGGAGAGGCTGTGCGAATGGGAGACGAGTCTTTGTTATCCATGCACAGCACTGGCTCTTTTTGAAACTTGTATTACTTTGACTTGTTTACCAAGCCCTGTGCCTCTTCTCTCCCTCCCCTATCCTCCTCTACACCTCACCCCCCCCCCCCCCCTCCTCCTCCTCCCCCCACCCCCCGTCACACTTGGGATAGTACCCAGGTGAACGCCTCTACACACAGGCACGCCGAAAAGCCAGGGTCCCTTTGATTCCGGGGGCCCCCTGGTTCTCTCAGATTAGCTATTCTCTCTATACACCCACAAATCCACTGTATGGCAGACAGAGAGAGGCGGGGGACGTCAGGAATGTCTCCCTCTCCCACCTTGTGCCAGAGACAGGACGGTAAGCAGGTGGTGCGGGTTTGGGGGTTTGCAGCGGTAGACGGTAGTTGGCAGCCGCACCCCCCCCCCCCCCCCCCCCCCCGGTGAATATGGCGTCCGAAGGGGGAGGCCCTCGGCCAGGCACCCGGTAACCGACCGGCTCCCCCAGACGACCCGGGGAGCGTCCCTCTCCCACCGGTCCATCCCCATCCCGCCTCGGCCCTGCTGATGACGCCGGGCGGTTTGAGGATCTGTCCGGACAGCGCCCGTCACGTCTCTGCTACTTTCATCCCCCACCGCTCGCTTCAAAAGTGACATCTGTCATCCCTAAGAAGCTCGGAGCATCCATGTTCATGCCATCAATGGCTTTGATGGTGATTTTCGCCCCAGGCATTTGTCATACATAACTTAGAGGGGGAAAGAACAATGGGAAACCGTACTTGGTTTTTTAAAAGAGGTATGTAAGTACAGCAGATGAAGTGAAATCCCTAGCAACCATTGGAGGGAATGGAATCAAAGAGTGTGTTGAATCGGTGGAAGTGTGTATCACAGTCTTGTCAGCTCTCTGCTTGTTAATTTCCTGACTTAATGCGCCTGCTGAATAGTATGGCTGCTGATCGCACCTGTGATTGGCTTAGCTGTGCGTCGTTACTATAGGAACGCTCTAAGTCTGCACCCATCCGTGCAGTTAGAATGTTTTCTTGTACATGTTTGTTATAAAGGTTCACAAGGTCATTGTGGAAGCAGATGTACAATGCAGAGGGGGTGGCATCATTTTTTTCACTGGTGGTGTTGGCCCTAAACAAATTATATATATACTTATAAATGTTTTCTCAGGTTTTGGTTGTATTAAGAAACATTTTCTTCACTCCACTCTACACCTCACAGATATTGTCAGCTAAATTTGTATCAGTACTACATCCATATTTTTATGAAATTCCTGATGACTGTTTAAAGGTATTGAACCACTGGTATATGCATTATATATCATATTATTGTGGTCCATCGTTCTACTGACTTCCCAAAATCTCTGTTGAACTGTCCCAGACCTTTTTGTCGTCGTTGACGGGATGTCGTTGTCCGGGACAATCGGAACAAAGCCATGTCGATCACTGCAGCGATGTGGCCTGTAGTGTCCGTGTCTGTGTTTAGACTAGCCTCAGCTGATGCTGGAGTGTGTGGCGTGGGTGGACATTCGGGGCTATTTCTACCACTGCCAAAGATGACTCACCTTCTGGCCGACATCGCTCTCTCGCTGACAGTGTGTGTGACAGTAGCCTTTGATCCTTCCATGCTCGTATCCAGCTCTCTCTGCGGCTGCTCCCATTTCCGTCTGACTCATGGAGCGATGGACCCCTATCCTCCAAATCCCCCATCCTTCAAGCCCTCTCTCGCTGCGCGGGGTTAAGCCAGAGTTCAGCCCATCTTTCCTTCTCACCTTCTTGTGACAGACAAGCCTGTCTTCCAGATGGCTGCCAGATTGTCGAGCTGGCTGTCACTTCATATTAAGACACATTTGATTCATGCATAATTTAAGGGGCCGTTAAGTTTCTCTCCGCAAATATATGTGTATCCAATTAGCACTGTTATGCTTTGTGATATCACTGCTTAACTATTTGTTTTTCCTCCTTGCAGATTTCCTACTTCTACCCAGCCTAGATGGTGCAGTGCCCCGCCCCTCCCACCTCCTCCTAAACCATTCAAACAAACCGTCAGTGGAACAGCAGTGAAACTGGCTGAATAAGCCTGGTTATTAATCGCTGGTGCCGGATCCCCACGTGTCACGCTTTCTGGAGGAACTAACCGATCAGGGCCGAGCAGGGGCTGTCTGTGTGCCGTCCGAAGGGTGAGTTTCGATGATGTCAGTTCCGTCAGGTTTGTTTACTCGCCGGACAGACCTGTCTGACCGAGGGCCGACCTTTGGACCAGGAAGTGGGGGAGAATTCTGCGGCATCGGAGACTCGTGCTGGGGGGTTCATGGCGGCAGCGTATGGTCTCCAGTGGATTTCAAAGCCCTTGTGGACGTATGAAGGCGTTCCCATGTTGTAGATTTTAATTCAAGCTCACAGCACCCAGCCATTCAGTTTTGTACAGACGCAGACACTGGCTCAATAGGATGCCAATTATCATTCGAATGGACCCTGACATGCCTGATCCCCTCACTGACCGCAGAGTATTGATGCATGCTGCTGATAGCTGTAGTGCTGACCACAACCATTAACTCCACGGTCTGTCCATAACAGCGACTTACATTGAATCTTGCTTGAATTAGCTGTGGTAACATTATCATGGCCTTTAGAAGAGGATACTGGTGGTGGTGTGTGTGTGTGTGTGTGCGTGCTTGCATCTCCTCCAATAGCTTCCCTGTGAGCAGGGTTTGAAGTGGTCTTGCTAGGTATTATTACAGCATTCACTGTAGTCCCGACACACACACACACACACACACACACACACACACTCCCCTGTTGTTTATTATTTATTTCACTGGTACCAATCAGTCACTACTATCAGACAAGCACGCACACACACACACATATATTAGGACGTTAAATTCGCACACTCAGTTATATTACACGGTATTCATTTCATTTCTTGTCTATTATTCAGTAACAAGATAACCATGATAAAACAACGCGGATATTAAACTAACACAGAACCAAGCCATGCTGTACATTATTTAATGTTTTTTTCTCCCCCCCATCAAATGAATGTACGATCTAACAACACTCTCTCTCAGCCACAAATACTCTCATGCCACATCCAACACTGAAATATAAATGTCATTCTTTAAACAACGAGCGTTCAAGTTCAGCAGCAATACGCACACGGAGGCACCGACAGACAACACACACAAAAACACGCACAAACCTCAGCCGCGGTTGTGATGAAAGGCCAGCCTCGCTGCCATCATCCGCAACGTTAATTTGTGTAGCAAGAAGCATTGACAGACCTATCCATCAGAAACATCACTCTCTGCATCCAGGACGAAAAGGAAGAGGGAGAGAGGGGAGCGAGGGAAAGGGACAAAGGGAGACTAAGGGGGGAGAGAGAGAGAGAGAGATCGTGTAGGAGTGAGGATGGAGAGGGACGAAGTCCTCATTTGTAGGCCTCCCTCTGAGGGTGACTGCCCGCCCAGCCCTCATTACTGTGCAGGGGCAGGGGCTCAGTCCTCAATCTGTCAACGCACTTCCTGCGTCTGTCAGAGAGATCACCCCCCCCTCCCCCCCAGCCCCGCCCCCCCCCTTTAAATAAATAAGGAAACACATACTGTATTTCTTCCCATTTGAATGATTTGAACACCCGTACACACCTGGGCACGCGTATACTCGGAAACAAAGAGAGAGAGAGAAAAGCAAAATGTCTCCCGGGCTCTCAATCGCGGACCCCGGCATTCTGAGCAACCTCGCTACGCGCTAGTCGCCCGCTAGCTTTCCGGCGCATTCCGTTGCAGGAGCAGGAGTATTGTCGAGGCGTCTAGCGGACAAGTGTACACTGATTGTTTCATGTATCTAGGCCTGGGCTCCTGACGATGCCTCTCCTTTTGAACTTTCCTTTTGTGTGCTCTGAAGGCCCTTTTGTTCTAGATAAAACAGACTATGTATGGTCAGCTCTGACTCCGTGTACAGCCAAATGTCAGCTCCGCCGAGCATGGAGAAGCACATACGCACGTACACACACACAGCTAGACAGTGGGGGGGGGGGGGGGGTGGGTGCGGTTGTTCTCTGTTGCCTCAGCCCCGCCGACATCCTACACGTGCAACCTCAATTACAAAAGAGACATCGGAATTAAAGTTTCACGACGCTGTATCGCCGTGCCCTCTGCGCTCAGCTACTTCTAAAGCTTCCTGTTTTCTTCTCAAAGCTACAGCTGTATCTTATCTGAAGGCTGAAGTTTACTTTTGT
>CM059323.1:2506915-2538855 GCA_030340685.1 Protosalanx chinensis | reverse complement strand
TGGACAGGTGTGTGTAATGTTGAGCTCTGTCAGTCTTCTGTGGATGGTACAAAGAGCAGCGGTGTGTTCAGAATGGGCTGGACGAGGCTCGCAGCCTCCCTGTCCGTCCTCAGAGCCCCAGCCTCGCAGCCTATTATCAGAGCCGAGCCAAAGCCATTTAGGCGCTTATTTAAATCACTTACCAGCCAATAGCTGCTCACTTTATTGCGGTTATCGGACAGGCTCCCCTTTGTCGGCTAACGTTTTTTTGATAGCCCTGCCGATCGCGACTAATAACATGTCAGATAAGATAAGCAGCACGGGCCTCTGTAGTTATATCTAACAAACAGGGACTTCCCCCCCACCCCTCCCCCCCACCCCTCCCCCCCCCCCCCCCCCCCCGTGGACTCCTAGTCGTGTCAATACTGTCCCTTTGTTAGGGAGCGTGTCAAAGTCAACACACCTGAGCACACCAGGGAACTCCACTCGGGTGCCCCCATGCCCCCCCATCCCCCCCCCCCCCCCCCCCCCCCCTCCAGCCCCCCGCCCCGCGCGCGGTGTTGCGCTGTTACCGGGCGGCAGGAACAGAGAACAACGGGCCGGGGCTTTGTGTGCGCCCGCTAATGACGGCGCTCTCGACGAGCTCGCTTGACAGCTGGGTGGGTCTTTAAAGAATTCATAATCAAGCGCTGCCTCAGATTAGCGCAGGGGCGGATGCCTTTGAAGAACTGCTCAGGTAGCGAGGCCCTAATTAGCCCTGGCCTATTTTACTGCGGCGCACATGTTGAGGAGCGTAGCGTGTGCGCTGCGTGTGCGCTGTGTGCCACCGTGCTTGTTTTCATGTATGTACACGTGTTAGCGCGGGCATTAACCGTGGTGCATGCCTGGATCGCGGGTGCTGTGCGTGTCCTCGGCGGGTTGAAGGATGTGTCTTCAAGGCCCGAGGGTTAGGGCAGCTTCTGGGGTTGCCAGGTCAGATCGGCAGGGGCCTGAGGAGTGGCCAGGAGTCCAGGAGTCTTGCTGAAACAACAGGTGAGGAGTGAGAGACAGCCCAGGTTATCCCTCGCTCTCACTGTGACCCCCTTCCCCCCGCATGGCTCAACTATGTGTCGTCGTCATGCCTTTGTGTGTGTGTGTGTGCGCGCGCGCGCGCGTGTCACTCACTGCCTTACAAACACACTTTGTTACACACGCACACAAACTTACACAGACAACCACTGTGTGTGCCCCTACTCAGCCAGCTCCTATCAGCACCCCAGAAAACAATGGGGGAATGTTCCGGCCTGTTACCATACCACAGCTCCTATCTGATGGAGGAGAGCAGGGGATATGCCAGGCCGCTCTTATCAGTGGCAGGCATCCCATTTCCATATCCAAGCCCTGCTGGGTGATAAGAGTCAAGACTGATGAATGTGGTTGATGGACTGATACCTGTGGCCTGCTGATGAGAGTCTTATGGAGGGGCTGGAGGAGCGGAGGAGGAGGAGGGGAGGAGGAGGAGGAGGAGAAGGGAGGAGAGGCAGAGCGATAGAGGGGCCTGGACAGTAGCTTTCAGCAGGTCTGATAAAAGCTCCGGCGGAGTGGGCTGTGATTAATGTGGATAAGTGGCCAGGGTCAGAGGCAGGGGCCCTTGTTCCTGACCGCTCTTAAGAGAGGTCATCTCCACCACCATCCGTCACCCACGCCCACCGCTGGCGACGCCTCCGCAGGGAGAGGAGAAGAGGGGGGGGGGGGGGTGGAGAGGGAGTCACCTCGTGAGGCAGTCATACATGCTGAGGGAAAGGCAAATATCCTCCCCGAAAGCAGGCATACTGCTATTATCACTAAGAGGCATGGGGGAAAAAAAAGAGTTGAGGTTGGATACAGTCGACAAGTTTGCTTACTGAAACTTTTGTGAACGCAAACAGACGCCTGGTGACAGAAACGTGGACACAGGACACTGGAGGGGCGTCACTGAAGGATCACTGACCACTTGAAGAGAACATTGGACCTCTATTTTTCACATGGGTCCTGTCCTTGTAGCCAGGCAGTCAGACCTGCATTGCATTATTAATTGGTCTCTCTTTCACTCAGTCACCTTTATCAGTATGTTGACAATCACCGTCCAGTCATCCTTCATTTATCTGGTCAGCAAAGGGTCATTATACGTGACAGGACACTGTGTGTGTACACAATAACACAGCCAGGAGAATAGATAGACTCAACAAGACAGATGTATTCAAAGTAGCTGTGGTCTAAGTTCGGGGCCTTGGTGAATCCCCTATCCCTACTTGCAGAATCTCCATTTCCATTTTCAACGTTCGCAGTATCAGAGACTGAGGGTCAGAACCTCGGTTATTCGACAGCATGTTGTTCCCCCACTCAACAAGACAGATGTATTCAAAGTAGCTGTGGTCTAAGTTCGGGGCCTTGGTGAATCCCCCTATCCCTACTTGCAGAATCTCCATTTCCATTTTCAACGTTCGCAGTATCAGAGACTGAGGTCAGAACCTCGGTTATTCGACAGCATGTTGTTCCCCCCTCGTCGATTCCTTTGTTTGACTATATTGTTGATATTCGTGTTGTTTTTATCCAGGGGGACCCACTGGGGCCCTCTCCCCAGAGACGAGGGACACCACAGGAACTCTTTAAAAGCACATATTAAAACACATTCCCTTCACGTCCCGAGGCCCCCACCTAGCACTGCAAACAGCTGGCTTTCACTGATATTTTATTAATGTTGCTTTTTAATTAGTTTGATTGCATTAGAGACACATATTTGTGCATAATTCCTACTAATTTAATCAAAAGAAAAAGCAAAAATAAATAACAAATACTTATGCATACATGAAAATGGCTGCCCTCCAGCTCCTGAACATAAACAGTACGGTTCTGGAAGTGTTTGTGTTGATGCGTCGTCTTCCTCCCACCTGCTTCATTGTCACTCAGGTTTTATTTTCGACTAAAAGCAGGGTGGAGCTGTCAGCCAGGCCAGGGGCTTTACTCATGCTGCACACCAGGCAATGTTCATTGACATAGAACTACATGAATTCGTGCAGTTACAGATTTTTGACACCTTGTGTCCAAAAAGGGGAATATTTGTTGATATTGTCTGAGGTAAAAAAAAAAAAGAAAAAAAAAAAAGAGAGAAATGTCTCGGCAGGGCATGTCAGGACGAACTCTAATACTGTCTGAGCTCATAGTAGGGCAACCATGGACACAAGGAGCCACCTTACACCCTGACCTACATGTCCAGATGCCACCAGATCCACCTGGGAGACTTCTTTATCCACCGTGAAACTTTATAACTGCGTATCGCTGCTTAAACTCTGGCCTTTCTCACCAGCAGGTTCGTCAACAGCAACACTATCTGACCTCCTCCATCTTATCACCCCTGTCGCTCGGTCAACAATGCGAATCCAAAAGCTGACGACTGCCAACGTTGGCTCTGCTCTTCCTAAACGTCCGCATCTTCCTAAACATGGCCGCCAGGCGGCTAGCTGAAAAGGGGAAGCGCTGGTTGTCAGAAAGCGCTGTTGGAGCACGACGACAACAGAAGTAAATTAGGTTTCAGAGACCTCATCTAAGACAAAATCAATATGGCGGCTCCTCCACACGAGGACAAGAGGAGGTTTATGTTTTATCTGCCTAGTGATTGTGGAGAAAGAGAGAAAGAGAGAGAGGGGAGGGGGTAGAGAGAGAGAGAGAATGAGGGGGGGAGAAAGAGAGAGAGAGCGTGATAGCTCCTATTTTGGGCAGCTGGAAGATGTCTGTCTCCACCTATCATTAGCCTCCGCCCGCTCTCGGACCATCCAGCACCCTTGGCTAAGGAACATTGACATTCATCTCCAGCCCACAAGGTCTGCAGTCTCACTCGCTGCCCTAGACTGCTTCAAAAGTCAATTACAGGGCTAAGTGACTCGGGGAAGGATCTTCCAAGAACGATGTTTCACACACCTTATCGATGGCAATAGCATTACAGACAATTAGCGGGGCCGAATGTGCTCTTTTTGTAATGCAACACACAGAAAGGTAACTGGATCGCCATGACGATCCCCCCGGTCCCTGGACGAGCCACGCTGGCGGCTAGACTGGAAACATCCCAGAATGCCTCAGCTCAGAGTGGGGCTAGTGTTTCAGCCGGAGCAGAAGGAGCAGGGAATGATAATGTCGTTTCACTAAATAGCTGACTGAAAGGTCATCGACGCAAGCCTAGCAGGACAATATGGCCCAGCGGCCGTAAATAGATTTACTATTTATTGAGTGAGGATGAGGCCAGCGAACACACTGGCATCTGACACTTAGCTGGAATCTGGGTGCTTTTTCACCACAGACGAACACGGGATCCTCCCCTGCCCTCCTGAGCCTGTAATCGCTCTGAGTCCTGTCAGAACACCGGCCCATGTCCCATCTCATAACACACTGGTATGTATGAACAAATGAGGTGCCGGAGCCATGGGACACTATCTGAAGAAGGCCTAGCGGCCTCGCTGACAGAGAGCACGCAGGAAACACACAGACCCAGAAAAAGGGCCTTCCTCTCTAGATGAAACGCTGACCTTGGGAAAAAAGAACTAGTAATAAGACAAACAAACAAACCAAAAATCAAGTGGAATGAATTAAACGCTTTCCAATTCCTGCTGTCTTGCTAAAGAGCAGCAAAGTCCGCTTCCTGATTGCTGGAATAAATACAGTCAACTTGCAGCAGCGTTGGAGCCATCAATAATTAACAGTAATTAAGACTATGTACACATGCAAAATGAATTATTCAGGCTAGCATTGATGCATTGACCTGCCCTGGGTGTTCTTGGATGTGATCTATCTGGACGGTAGAATAGATCCAGAGAGGAAGTGGGCAGAGAGGAAAGGGGGGTAGGGGAGGGTGTGTGGGGGGGGGGGGGGGTTGGAGACAGCAGGGCTACAACACAGCCCCCCCCCCCCCGCAGGGTTGGTGCCCCCCGGCCTCCTCTGTGGCACAGGAGCCAGCTCTGCCGCCTGCTCTCCACGGCTCCCCGTCTCCACAGCCACCCGGTCTGAACAGCGTTTTTAATGATGGATACCCACTCAATTAGTCCCACATGTCTCTCTTTCTCCTTCTCTCTCTCTCTCTGTGTTCCCCCTCCCCTCAAACACCCTTCCTCTCCCCTCCTGCCCCCGTTCCCTCTGTTCTCCCCCACCAAACCTATCCAACATCACCCCCCCCCCCCCCCCCCCCACGCTGCTCCTCGTCAACCCCCTCCCCTGGCTTTGAAACAACCACAGAGAGGCAGGCCGCTGGGACCGTGGGCGCTCTTCAAATGTTCGACATTAATAACAATATCTTTAATGCTCGCACATTAGCGGCCGCAATAATTAATGTAGAATAATCACCAATGTGAAAAGCATTATCAATAATTGTATGAATAATGCCTGTGCATAATGAATGAGAGTTGCCCAGAGGCAGAATCTGGCATCCCCAGCTCTTGTCCCAGAAACACAGGCGCTACATGGTAACTGAAGCGGGGTCTGATCAAATGATGGCACTCTGGCTGCCTTACATCAGCCCCAGCCTTCTTCCTGAGGCGCAAAGAAAGAGCCTCGACGCACTTTTGATGTTTGTTTTTTAGGCTGGTGGTCGTGGCGCTGAGCTGGTTGCGTCTGGGAGCCCGGGCTGGGGAGGAGAGGGTGGATCTGGGCATTAGCATTCTACCCGCTCCCCTGCTTCATCAGAGCTAATAAGTGAGGCCTGCGCCGCCGCGCTTCATCTAGATTAGGGGCCCTTATCACACGCCACCTGCACAGAGCAGCGGGCCATTCATATGCAGATCTGGCCCTCGATGGCGGCTGGAGCATTTCCTACCTCTGTCACTTCTCATCTTAGATAAGCTGTTAGAGTCCCGTGTCGGGTTCGGGTCTCAATGTGTTTGGTGTATTGTTTGTATTTTCTGATCCAAAACGGCTAGTGTCTCTCTAGATGAGACACAGCAACTCATCTACACATTTCAAACCAGCTATTCTGGTCAAACACCTGAAATGAACACAGCTAAGATCGGAGGAGATGAACCTCAGCGTCTCCTCACAGGAATCCCTTTAGGACCTGCGGAGAGCAACCGAACTGTGCGAGGGCGTCCTGTCAGAGGAAAGGGTTTGATGAAGTCACAATGGCCAGCTCAATGATTGATGCGTCTCAAAGGGGGGGGGACTCTGCCAATCATCGAGCCGCATGCAAATATCCCGCGGCCAGGTTCGAGGGCGGCCTACAGTGCACCTGTCCCCCACGCAAGCAGAGACGCCGGCTGGCACGCCTTCACATCAGAACCCAGAAGTCCAGACCCAAGTTCCAGAAGCCACCGTCCGTGGGGCGAAACGATGCGCTCGGTCACCTGAGAAAGTGGAGCAGAGAGCGTTTTACTTCCCGGTGATCAGGAGAGGTGACCGGGGGGGGGGGGTGGTAGGGAGGGGGGGGGTGCAGGAGTGATGAGAGGGGGGGAGAGGTTATATTAGCTGCAGTCCACGGAAAAATAGGAGGCCTCCTCGATGGACCACAGTGAGAGATCAAATTGCCGGGTTGGGGCGGGGTGGGGGCGGGGGGGGGGGGGGGGGGGGGGGGACATTATCTTCCTGAGACAGTGAGGAATGGGGGTCCAGGAGGCAGGGGGACACCTTAATGAATAGGGGGGGGGGGGGGGAGGTGCGGTTCCAGCGCCTCCTTAACCTGCCAAGGCCTCCCAGGCTTGTGCAATCTCTCAGTGTCAACATCTTTCTGTGAGGCTGATTCAATAAGATTAAGCCAGTGCAGGAGGAGAGAGTGACAGGGGTCAGTTTGATTTCGGCGATTGGCTTTTTCCTTTGTTTTTCTTTTTTTTTCTCCAAGCTGGGGTTACGGCCTGCCGTGCCACTTTGCTCTGGGAAGAGCTGCGCTGAGTCCAGCCTGGCTGCCCCGTCGAGCGGAGAGGAGCAATTTTTTGCGTGGAAACATATGACACACTTTGATAGACGATGTCACTCCGCATGTCCGTTTGTGCGTCTACATGCGTGTCTACGTGCGTTCTGGGAGTTGTGTATCTGCGTGTGTGTGTGCGTGACGGTGACGGTACGCGTCTCGGTGTGTCCACATCAACTAACAGACAATCCTAATGATATTAGCCCGGTCTAATCATTCTTGTCTGGGGTTGTTCCACCACATTGGGAGACTTCATGACCGGGGCATTAGGACAGGTATTTGTCTCCATTGACTAACCCCCTCCCTCCACCGAGCAACAGTTTAGCCACCAATTATGCATGCTTCGGCAGTTAAGGAGCGCTTAATGACAAGACAGAAGGATGAACCCTTTCAGACAGCTCGCTCGAGGGAGAGAGAAGGCGGGTCACCTCGAACCCTCGCACAGTGGGAGGGTGTGTGTGTGTGTGTGTGTGTGTGTGGGGGGGGGGGGGGTCAGGCCTGAGAGAGGGCTGTGAATGAGATAAATACGCTTTACAGCCTCTTACATACACTAGCCTTGGCACTACCACAATGTGGTGACCTTTGGTTGGCGGGTCAGTCTCCTTTGCTTGGGTTAACGTTACACCCCTGCTTTAGCCCACAGCTGCAGCTCGTTACAATGCCCTGTAAAAAGAGTGGGCAGCCCAACGAGGGGTGCTGAGCGCTCGTAAAAAAAAAAAAAAACGGGGTAAAAGAGGTGAGGGAGGGCGAGGGGGCGGGGGGGGGGTGGGGTGGGATGAGAGGTGGAGAATGAAAACAGAAGCGTTAAGTCATTAGGGGCCATTGTTGCACTCAAACTGCCGCCACACAAAGCTCACTGTGAATGGGAAATGGAGCTTAATGACCTGAAAAGCGACTTCAAAGGGCCCGACAATAGAGGAGAAAGAGGCGGTGCCTTTCGAATGTCATTCTGCCACTTACGCTACACTTGAAGAATGGTGAGCTTGTTTAGCTCGGTTGAGTGATAAAAGTTAAACTAGTTACAGGGCTTCCTATAGAACCGTTTTGTAGGCATTTAACCAAATCAGTATCCATTCGTGGTAAGTCATTTTCACGATTGCGGCATAGTCACCATGCCATTTTCCAAGAAATCGTCAAGCTGGCCTCAGTGTGTACGTGTGTGTGTAATCTTTATGTGTGTTGGATTCATAATGTTTACATGAATAAATGTGACTGGTGTGTGTTACTGGGGGCAGGTTGGCTTTGGCCACCATCGCTTAGCTTGTGTGTGAAATCAGGGATGACAACAATGGCCGCCGCTGCCAGCTGCTCGCTGAGGGACACAGGGCTTGGCTGGCGCTTCCCTGGGCCAGCCTGTCACTCAGCGTCCAGCCCGCTACCACGTTGCTGCAGCTAGCCAGCCTAGCACGCGCCTCGCCATGTAGCGGTAACACGCTAGGCTAACACTCATCCTGGCCTGCGGCTAGCCTGATGTAGCTTGTCGCGGTAAAACTGCTGATTAGCCTAGCACGCACCCGACCCCCTGGCTGTCTTTAGAGAGATTGCAACCTTTAATGCTACCAACCTAGCATACACTTTGTCTTTTTTTTATCCTCCCCCTCCTCCCCCTCCTCCCCCCCCAGACCAGCCACTAGCCAAGCAGAACATTCCATAACAGCTAGTTAGCATCAGCATACCCTGACTGTCAGCTAACAGACCATAAACATCCAAGATCCCGTTATTTCAACGGATTATACACACAGGAAGGAAGCATGAAAGTGAAGTGCCCATATAAGTGTCTGGAAAATGAGTTCATGTGTGTTTATGGGGCCGAGAGCAAGGGAGGCACGTGAAGGATTCATGGGCGAAGCACATAGAGTATCGAGGGAGCGTCAGCAGTCCAATATATCCACGTGTTCTGCCATCATCATCCATGACCCCCACATAGCACCCCCCCCCCCCCCCACCCCCCCCACCCACACCCCCCGCTCTCAAGCGCACGCCCTCCGCCTCACACTCCAGGGGGTAACACCCTCCCGCCACGCCCACACGTAACCTCTCTCCCCTCCTCGTACCTTCCGCTAACCCGTGACATCACGCACATCACCA
The DNA here is from genome assembly GCA_030340685.1 of Protosalanx chinensis. Taxonomy (NCBI): domain Eukaryota; kingdom Metazoa; phylum Chordata; class Actinopteri; order Osmeriformes; family Salangidae; genus Protosalanx; species Protosalanx chinensis. Next base: position 2,529,887 of record CM059323.1, on the reverse strand, counting down.
GGCTGAAGTGGAGACACCAGGCTGGGTCTCCGGAGCTCGTCTAGTCCCCTGGCTCCAGATGTCAGCAGACTCTCTGTGTCCACACAGGAGCCTCCCAGAGCAGCGCGGGGCCCCCACATGCTACACATGCACTGCTTTTCCTTTCAACGTGTGCCCGAGAGGGGCCCGGCTCGCCTCTTGATCTCCCGCAAATTGCCTTTAAACGCCAAGCGGTTTGATTTGCACATTTCCAAAATGGTGAGCAAATGTTTCTTTAAGAAGTAAGTGTGGGTGTGTGTGTGTGTGGAAGAGAACTGGGGGGTGGGGGGCTGGGGGGGGTGCAGGGCGTGTGAGCAGAATGAGCTTTGTTTCCCTGTTGTCGGCATTTTCTTGGCACGGTTCTTGGATGTGCCTGTCTGGCAGGCGGAGCGCTCCAGACCGCAGTAGGTATGAGCCGTTTCAAAGAGCCGCTTTGATCTGAACAAAGCAGAGCAGTAAAACGGCAATGGGAATAATCAGATATTACGGGGCTTTCATCCCTGCCTTGCCTGAGTTCATTATGAATACTGGATTTTGGCTTTAGGCTAGGAACCAAGGATGCACAGTAGGACACCGAGGACAGCTTCATTGAGTGCTGAGCCCCCTCCCCCTCCCCAACCCCCCCCCCCCCACCTCCCCCCCCCCCCCCGATGAAACCTCCACCCCCCTTAAAAGGTTTATCATTTTTAATTTCCCCCGACCGATCTGCCTCCGATTCTTTCTTGAGATTCGCCATTGATTGTGTGCCGAGCGCGCGCCCCTCCCCCCCCCCCCCTCCCCTCCCCCCCATCGTGATGCGGCGCGTGTTAAGAAAAAGGACCTCCTCTCTAATTACATCCTCTCAGTCTAATAGAGGCACCCTGTTAAACAAACAATTGATCCCCACTTAACACATGTACCCGCGTTAGTAAAACACAATTTGCCAATTCGCCAACGGCAACAGAGACAGAGCGAGGCAGGGATGTAGACTGAGAGAGCGAGAGAGGGGGAGAAGAAGTGAAATGAAAAATAGAGAGAGAGAGAGCCACTAGAGGTGCCAGCTATTTGGGGAGGAGACAGGGATGAGGCTCAAGGCGAGATGGAGTGTGGAGGTGGAGAGATGGAGTGGGGAGGTGGAGAGATGGAGTGTGGAGGTGGAGAGATGGAGTGGGGAGGTGGAGAGATGGAGTGAGGAGGTGGGGCGTACCCAAAACACCAGGGTCCTGGCTCATGGCAACATGCTGAAGCGACGCCTGCTTTATCAACGCTAATTTGACTGAATCACAGCCTCCAAGGTAAACAGGGACTGGTGGTGTCAGATAGGGGCAAGGCTGTGTGTGTGTGTGTGTGTGTGTGTGTGTGTTTGTTAGAGGGGCTGGAGGGTTTGAGTGAGGCTAACAGATTGCTCGTTTTTCCTTTTTGAACTTCCCAGCATGTTTGCAGAACAGGAGGGCGACAACAAAAGGTGTTAATGGCTTTATGGAGGACCATGCTGACAGATAGGCCATTATCATCTTGATTCACTGTGGAATGGATAATAGCTCTGATCATCGCCCCCTTCTATTTTCCACAGCCTCTTCTCCCTTGCCTTTGAGTGAGCGTCAAGACTGGCCCACAACAGTAGGACACTTTCTGGAAATGCGGATCAGGTGGTTGAAATGATAAGCTTTTGTGTGGGCTTCTATGAATCATTTGGTATTTACGGCCCCGCAAATTGTGCTGTGCTAGGTTAATTGCAGTTTAAATATCCGCATGAATGTTCACTGGTTTGGAATGTGCGTGAGTGCATTTGTCTGTCTATTAAGTCCAATGCCGTATACACATTCCATTCTATTGTCAGTGTGTGTTTGTCAGTGGATCGGTGTCTGTGTGGTATTTGACCGTCTGATTAGGTGAGCCCTGCAGAGTGTGTGTGTGTGGCGGGGAGGGCGGGGATGGGTGTAGGGCACCGTTGTAAACTTATCAGCTGGCGAGGACTTTTCACACTCCTCTAAGACAACTTAAGCCCTCTCTAATTACAGCACATCTGTTGCCGTGGAGAGGTATTTTTGTCGTGTGGTTTAACAAATACTTTCACATTCGTGGAACTACATACCTAATGAGCTCCAGAGCTTGGGGGCAAGTCGCGTCTCCCCACTAAGATCAAACAGGCAGCCCCCGCAACATCGAGACACAAGCGAGGGCCTCCGCAACAACCTGCTTTTCAAAAAAGACATGAACAAACGGCGCTAATGAAAGGCAGCCAAACTAGTTGCATGTTTACACTGGCTGACAACATTCTGAAGGGGTTATCAAGGTGAATCAAACACGCTGTCTGCTGTAATTACCACCTGCTTCTCATAAACAGAAGTTGTTTTGGCAACTTGGGAGTATGAAATAAAGCTTAAAAGACATCAGATCAATACGCCTTGCGTGGCAGCACGCACTGCGACGAGAGCAGCCGCTCAGTGTAAATGTGATAAGGTTGTGCTATAAGAACCCAGTAAGCTGGGTGTAATGATTGTTGGGGAGACAGGGGATAAAAGGGCTTGGCTCCGATTGCTGGAGTCAGTCAGTCAGTCAAACAGGTGTTAGGGGTTAGCAATCCTCCACAGAGATGGGATTGGTCCAGAGCCCTAGGGGGCGGGGCTACTGGTAACACGTTAATGCGACTGCGGAAGAACCTGTGTCAGATTAGCCGCCTGAAAACAAAATGTCAGTCAAACATGCGTCTGTATGAGGGGCTAGTGGAAGATAATGCGGTTATACCACTGTCGAGAAGACGCTAGTGAAATACACCCTTTAGCTCATCCCGGCTGACTTTCAGAGGCTGGAAACCCAGTGGCTTCCATCAGACAAATTGCTTCAAATGGCTTCAAATTGTTTTCCGTCAATGTTTATCTAAAGGCTTAAGTAAATCGTTGCTGCTGGGTCTTGGGAGCTTGGCATGACTGTTAGCGATGCGTGGCTTGAGCGTGTGGCTCACTGCAACTCAGACTTAAGTTTAGCTTGCGGTTCCTGACAGTCAACCTCACTGGGTACAGATCCTCTTTCCTCAGACATTCCTGAAAGTCATCAAGGGCCTGTGTAAGACACGCACACACGCAGGAGAACACACTTCCAGTCTGTATCCCAACACACAACGCTGCGTCCTCAGCCCAGCAACTCTTCTTTCAGTCGACTGACACACACCTCCGTCCCTCACTCCCCCCTAAAGATACAATATCTCGCCTTATTGGCCAGCCACTCTATTACTGACAAAAGGTCACACTGTGAAAATATGAAACTTATGAAGACCCCGTGCTCCACTCGCACCCAAATGTGAGGAGGAAGCACAGAAAAAAAAGAGTTGTCCTGCTTGTATGATTATATCTTCTTCCTTCATCCTCCACACACTGACCCAAAGGCCACTTTTATATTGGTCTCAGATGCTGCCTGCTTCACAATGTACAAAAGAGTCCGTTATTCCAGCCTATATTAAAGTGGGCCTTCGCATGCAGCGTTACGCACACACAAACACGCACGCACGCATTACGTATGCACGGGGAAAGAGCGAGGTGTCGTGTGTGTGTGCGCGTGTGTGTGTTGACGTGTGTCTGTACTGGTGCCAAGGCTTGTTACAGGCCGTGCTGTGGGCTCCATATCCTCTCACATCCAGGGGCGGGGTGGCGGGGGGGGCCTGGATGGGACTCACAGAGGGCAACTGTGTGTCCGCCCGTCCAAACGCTAATCACTGGAGTCATCGAAGAGGGATACTTCCAAAGCAATCACTCTGTCTCCTACACAGGCAGATAGGGTCACATGTTGAACGTATTACTAATGGCAAAGAGAACAGAGAGAGAGAGAGAGAGAGAGAGAGAGACAGAGAGAGAGAGAGAGAGACAGAGAGAGAGAGAGAGAGAGAGAGAGAGAGAGAGAGTTGACGTCTCTGTCATATTCTGTGTCATTGTCTGGAGTCGGCATGTTTCGGCGTGTGTGCATGTGCGCGCGTGCGACTGTGTGTAAGAAGGGGGAAGTGCCACAGCTATCAAATATTTTTTAAAGCTTGATTTCCTGGGGAAATGACAGGGGGTCATCTCATTGGCGAGGGATGAAAACAACATTTGCATCCGATTGGTCACGCCCGTGACATTAAAGTTTTAGCCAGACGAAAACATGTCAAAGAAATTTACACCGCCGTGCAGACAACCCTACCGAGTCAGGGACACAGCCCATTGCCACTTCCAATTATAAAGGCTACTTTTATTGTGCATGGACTTCCAATTCCCCGTTCCCAATAAAAACAGAACTGGGAGGAGATATTTCTCTTTGTCCCCACATTATCACCCTCTCCATCCGTTGAGTGTGTATCAAACTGCCAATCAGAATTACAGAGTAGGCTAGAAGGCCTGAGATGATTTCCGTGGCTCATCCCCCGTGCATGGATTTAAATAATAAAAGAGAGATTTCTCTCTCAAGGCCCTGAGCGCCGCGCGAATAAGAGAGCGGGGAAAATGGGAAAATGGCCGTGTGTGATGAGAAATAACACCAAATTGAGGGTTTAATGAACACGTTTAATATTTCATTTCTCTGGATGGAAATATCTATGGTGGGTGGCTTCGCGCCCCCCACCCCTCCCCCCCCCCCGCTCCATTCAGCAGAATTAGGCTCTTTTTGGCCCAGAAAGCATGAAAGAATTTCATCCGACGGCTCGATAGGAACGAGGGAGGAGGAGATGGAGGGAGAGTGGCCAGGGAAGGAGAGAGAGAGACGGCCTGACAGTCTAAAGACGGTAATCATTTACAATTACACAAGCCCGATCCCTCATCTCCAACCAGTCCTCCCCCTTGCCTTCCCAGATCAAAAGCTCAAATGAGACTGTTAGAGCCGGTCTGAGGAGATTCTCTCTCTGCTGACCTGCTGAGAGGCTGGGCTGCATTACTATCCTACACAGCATCGCACACTCAACACCACACAACCATATCAGCCTGACCAGTAGAATTCACACTGCATACCTTCATATTCCATATATACTACATTTTCCTCAAGCCAGACCACATTTATGTGTTTTTTCTTTTACCGGTGCGGTTATCTTGGTATGCCATCATCCGCAGAACATTTAGAAGATTTCACGGATCAAGGAAAAGTGCATGGATGGAATGATATGTTTTACTTAAAAACATAAATAATTATGTGCGGTTTTGGGCAGTTTGTCAGCATTTTATTAAATCAAAGTTGCGTAAAAACCTCACACTGACATTACGCTACAGTTTACTGGAAACTCAACATTTTAGATCAGAACTTTTTGGGGGTCCTAAATGCTTCAAGAGTGAAGATCTTTTTTTCGGTGCCGAAAATAAACATTATATGGCCGCAAAAATGTGTTTTAAGTGAAAACAGAGAATCGGGTTATTTATCTTGCGGGTATTTAACTTTTTATTTTGTCTGCGAGATTTTTCTGTCGTAACTCTGCGGATCCGATGTTTCTAAAGTGTTTTAAGTCAAGCGCTCTTCATTTATATGGATGCAGAGTTGCATACGTTTGTCTGTGACTTTTTTCCACATGAATATTCTTTAACACCGTGAGCACTGGAGTCAAACACATAGTCAATAGAGAGGGACTCTCTGAAACGTCTTAGAACAATGGGAAAGTAAATCCCAAGGCTTTCCAAGAGACAGGGCCACTGCATCTTTAGAAGAAAGCCATTGTTCCACGTGATACTCAGCTTGTTTTCCTTTACCACAAAGTATCGGTGTCATTTGCCAGACCTGTGTGCGACAAAAGCTGCAGAAGCCAATGGGACGGCACCTTGTGGGGGTCACATGACGGGAGTTTATTACATAAACCCTCCAACTAGGCAGTGTTCATTTGAATTCTCTTTAAGGCCCATTATGTTGGACACAAACTCAATGTCTTTGAAGATTAACACTTTAAAACCCATTGGGAAGTTGTAAATCTCTGTCCTGGGTTCCTAGGGATTGTCTGGGTTACTAGGGGGAAGGCCTCTGCTGCTCTGTGGGAAACTCCACCTTTATCAATAATGGATATGCCTCGGTGCTAATCTCCCCCATCTAACTTTAGCATCTGTCCATGAGCGTTTGAAGAGCACACTAATGAAGCCGTCGCAATAGAGGTAACAACAACATGAGCTGCCGAACATGAATAATAACTGTGACGATGAGGTAAGGATAACGCTTGCCATGAGCGTGCATGTATGAACCCAGTACTTCTTGAGGTACAGCATCTTGAATAAATCCACAAGCCCCTAAATTTGCTAGAAATCATCTTCAAAGCTACATTTGGTCAAATAAGGTCAAGAACAGACCAACTACTTCTAACACCAATCCAGCACTGAGACCAACAAAGACTTCAAAATAAATTTTCACTTGTCCTGAATTTTTGTAGCGGTGATTACAGGATTTTCGTTTCTTTTCCTTCTTCTTACTTTTAATCTGCCTCAGAGTCATACATTATTCATGTCAGCATCTCAAATATTAAATGCATGTATTAATTTCATTTATCATAGGCAAAAACAAGGGGCAAAACAAAACTGCGAAGCGTACCGCAAATCTTCAATTGTGCTCAACTTGCGCTGATGGTCTCTGGAGGAGACACAACACTCCGCTCGGCTTTTCATGTGCTTATGAGAGAATTTATGAGATGAACACAGTGAATTTAAAATCAAGTAATTTCATTTGGAATTGATTAAGTATGTAATGGTGGTAATTACAGAGATGAGCAGACTAACGTATGTGTTTAACAGCGCCACAGCCTTGTGTTTTAACTTTCCATCTGCGGAAGATTCTGGTAGACCAAGGCAGATCCATGGCAGAGCCGAGGTAAGAGCCTCTGGAACCTTCTAGAAGGAGACCCACTGCTCTGCAATCTGAAGGAACCATCTGCCAGTCCTGATGAGAGTCAAGCGTCACCGCGACCCTTTCGATTTCAGAGATCTGGAAGACTCGTTTCAGGCTAATCCCACCACTGTGAGATCAGTTAGCACGCTAGCTCGCTAGCTCGCTAGCTGGCTGGCATCAATGCAGTCTCAGTTGCGTGGGGATTGTTTGTGTGAGGTAGAGGTGCCTCGCCCCCCAGCGTTCTCCTTCACCTCTCCCTGTGGTGTTGGATTTTGGCTTAACAAAAACCTGAAATTACACACCTATTGTGCCGGTGCTAAACCTGCTTTCACAGGCGATGGGGGCAGGCTCGGTGCAGCTCTCTTGGCTGCCGACATTTGGGATCCCGCCCCTTGTCCCTTCCAGGTTGTTGAAGGGACAGGCTAATAGGATTAGGCCCGGGCTCTGGGAAGGCATTGATTGCCACATTCATTGGGCCTGGTTGAAAGAGGGTTTGACGTGGGTCGTCGGACAAGGAGCAAGGGTGGTCAGCCTTGCCCGGGCGTGGGGTGGCACCTTGGCACTGGCCGACCAGAGGGTGACAGGGGGGGAAGGGGGACCAGAGAAATCTAGGTGTCCCTTAAACCCCAGCTCAGACACACTGACACTCCACCATCTGTGACGCTCCCTCGCCCGCCCCCCCCCCCCAGGCTATGCTTATGCTCATCATACAGATGCTGATAGCGCAGTGTGACTAACACGCCGTACAAATCTCCACATCCCAGGCACAGTGGAGACGCCCTCGCGCGCGCGCGCGGGCTCAGGGAAAAAGCACAACGCTCATAGACACAAACACCACGCACAAGCACTGTCTGGCAGGTTGCACTCCACAGAGGGTCGATGGAGGGGGGGGGGGGGGGGGTGAAGGAGGGGGGGTGGGGGACGGGGGTGGAGGGGTGTAACCAGACAGGCTAATGATGAGGTTGAGGCTGTGTATGTCAGTCGTATGTAATTAAATTTCAAACTGACAGCGGATCCGACAAACATGCGGGCGGGGGTGAAAGGTGAGTGGGCGGGGCTCGGGGGCACCCCGCTGGCTTTCAATTGTACAGACGGATCTGTTACAGCACACAGCAGTGTGTGAACGCAAGGGCCCCATATCTAAGCCCCCCCCCCGCCCGCCCAAACGAGTGCTTCAAAGGTGGGGGGGTGCTGGGGGGGAGGTTGGGTCGGGCTGGGGTAGGGAGAGGGGGCTGCAATTCTGAGTTGAGTGAGAGGTTCAGTGAATCCTGAAACCCTCTCCTGGCTGCATGGCCGGGTGGATACAGGAAGGACAGAGTGGGACTTCTACCTGGTTGACTGAAGCGTGCTGTAATGTGCTGTTGGGTCCCTCCCTCCCTCCTCCCTCCCTCCCTCCTCCCTCCCTCCCTCCTCCCTCCTCCCTTGCTCCCTCCTTCCTCCCTCCCTCCTCCCCTCCTCCCTCCCCTGCTCACTCCCTCTCTCCCTCCTCCCTCCTCCCTTGCTCCCCTCCTTCCTCCCTCCCTCCCTCCCTCCCTCCCCCTCCCCCCCTCCATCCCTCCCTCCCTCACTCCCTTCCTCCCTTGCTCCCTTCCTCTCTCCATCCCTCCCTCCTGTCTCCGGACCCCCAGCTGCCATGAGAAAATGAACGGGGAGTTCAGGAAATGATAGCTGACCCCACATGCCCCCTCCTTCCTTCCTATTCACTCAGACTGTTAACACCTCACCAGACGCCAGCCTCCCTCTCTCACCAGGCTGGACAAGTGAGTGTTCTAGTGTGTGTGTGCGCGCGTGTGTGTCTGTGTGTACCTGTTCAGCACAAATAGCCTCTTGGGCTTGCTTCTCTATCCTGGTTCACTTAAGAGTCTGAACCTGCTATCCTAGGAACAGCACACACGCACACACACCTGCACACACACACACACACACACACCCACACACTGATCGTACTCGCTGAATCCCTCTTGCTCCGGGTTCAGACCGACTCCTCATTTTGAAGACACAATGGAAAGCAACGTCTGCCCGAGCTAATACTGCTAAACATAAATAATGCAAGGTCAACGTCTTCCCCTCTTTCTCCCCTTATTCCCAGCGGAGGGTGGGAGGGCTTGAGCTCCTCGACACACCAGCAGGCCCCTTTCAGCCCATTTATCAGCCCCCGCCCCACACATACACCCCCCCCCCCCTCCACCCTCCCCCTCCCTGGCCCTCTCCCCCTCTCCTCTCCACCTTCTCAGAAGCGGGGGGGGACCTCTGCTGTTTCTGGAAAGGGAACAGGATGGAAACATGGATACCTGAGCCAGAGGGACAGCTTATCCTTATCAGGCTCAACCTGCTTATTGGACCCTCCAGACACGCCGCGCTCTCCTCACTTAACTGCACTCCTCCCATTTCCCCGTGTACTTCTCGCTCCCTTCTCTCTGTCTCTCCTTTAAAAGGCCTAACGCTGCGCCAGGGCTTAGCTTCATGTGAAGGCGGCAGGAGAGGAAGAAGGAAATGATGTCCTCGCTCTAGCTATGGAGTTAGATGATACACCAGTGGTGTTAGGACCAGGGATGCCATCGTTGTCATTAGGAGAACCTTGTCCAGAAGCTGTCGCAGGTTCTAGAAACAGGAGGAGGGGGAGAGGTTAGATAGGGTAGTGTGTGCGCGCGCGCGTGTGTGTGAGGTGGGGATGAAGTAAAAGTCAGGGCATGGTCTCTCAGCGGTCCTCCTCTTCCTTCCCCTGCCGCAGGTCACAGCCGGCCGGCCGGGAGGTCCCCTGCCTGGCCCTGGACCATCTGCCGCTACACCAGGAGCTGCCAGGATCTCCCCCCACAGAGGCTCCCGCGCAGCAGCCGCCTCCTCGCTCCTTATCCCTCCCCGCCACCCAACCCCCCTCAGCCCCATCGAGGAGCAGCCTGTCGATGTGTGTGGGGGTGGGGGGGGGACGGGGGGACGGGGAAGTGGTTGGTTGATCTGTCTATCTGGCCCCTCTGCCTCCCCCAGAACTCTCTGCTTCTTCCTCTGCTAAACGTGCATGGCGCCGGGTCACACCAGCTCACTTGTATCAAACACCGACTGATAAGGATAACAAGTGACAAAGCACAGCATGAAAAATGACGAGCAGCAAAAAGTCTTTTTAGCAGTGCCAAGTTAGACTCCTGCTTATCTAGAGATGGGCGCCGGTCTGTGCCATCCAAACACAGGGGGGGGGGGGTGGGGAGGGGGGGTCACATGATGGGTGTTTTTGGGCCACTCGCTGCACCCCCCCTCTATCCACCCCTCCCCCCCCCCCCCCCCGCAGCCCCAGAGGGACCTTGCGGATGCCAGACCACCATGTGGAGTCTTAAGATAGACTTACTTAGGGCAGCAACACAGCGCTATCGCATCTCTGAGATCCTTATGAAGACAAGACCGCGCGGAAGAACCCAACGACAGATTTACACCCGCCCCGGAATCGGCGCAGAGGGGGCCCGACCGCACGTACAGAATCGCACGCGATCCGATTAGCAAACATCCATCAAATCCACGACAAGGGAACTCCCGCTGAAAATAACTGTATATTTAGGAGCCTCACCATGCGAGCGGCATCCTGTTACTTGGGGGCCACTCCGGGGACTAAAATTAACAGCTCTTAGTCCGGTCGCTGGAGTGACACCCAAGCCTACGGAGAACTATCAGCCAGCGGCAGCGGCAAATTCCACGGATCGCTGCCACGTCTTCACCAATTCTCACCGCCTGTCGGAGGCGTCTCAACGGCTGCTGCTCCCACGGCCAAGGGACCCGGGGCCGGGGAGGGCCCACCACGCTCTGGGAGTATCAGGAAACACACATGCTAATAGCGCTAATAGCGTTGGCCTTTAAGTCCGATAACCTCTGGTTTTTACCGTCAGCAGTGATGCGGGGAGTTGCGCAATGTTAGGATGCACGGCTCCTGTTTGCTCTGGGAAAGGGTCAGAGTTCAGCGACTTTGTCTTTGGACTTTCTTGACGCGCGCTACGTGCCTCGGCCGACCAGGTGTGGATGGGATGTGGCTGCGATCTTTCAGGTGTCCATCGCGCCTGACTGACGATCGTGATGGCTGCCATTTAAACCTGGAGATTCACCTTCTTTCATCTCCTGCGGGCCTCATCGCTATCGATCACAGGAACGCTGCCCCCCCCCCCACCTAAACTGAGAACAGATAGCACGTCCATTCAACCCTGCGACACACACGCACACACACACACAGACACACTCCACACACACACACACACAGAGACACACGCTCTGCCGAGGTGTGATCATCTATCACCATCTGATAGTGTTAAATGAGGAACTAATGACACCTGACAACAGACAGACCAATTAGGGCTCATCAATCCCTGCCTCTTTCCTCAGAGGAGCCAATAAACACACAACCCACAAACAGAAGCCCACCGGAACAGCCTAGCCACGCCGAATCCCCCCCCGACGACACGGACAGAAGCGCTGCAGCTCAACGTCGGCGAGGACGCGACTGCGAAGAAACAGTCAGGGGTCGCTGATTTTAACCCGTGACCTCTGAACTTTAGAGGTGGCCCGTTCCGCGGCTGTTCCAGAGAGCCACCCAGGGAGGGGTGTTTGAGCACCCCCCTGGGGCGAGGTGTAGCCAGGCAGGGTGGGCCAGCTTCCAGTGCTAGGGGAGCCGAGGTCCGCTTCTCCGGTCCCCGTCTGGTCTCTCGGTCCCCGGGCTAGCCCTGTTTACGACGCCCTGCTCTTGACGAGTGGGCCTCTGTACGGCCATAAATACACACTCGGACATGTGATCGCGAGATATGGTCTCTGGCTTGTCACAACTTTCACCGCAAAGTGAGCACCTGATACATCCCAGCCCCCTGAGGTGCGTCCCGGCATATTTCTCCCCCGCATTGGAAATCAATGAGCAGCAAATTATTTATGGAAAATATACTCTGAGTTGAATTACTGTCGCTGGAGGCTGGGGGGGGGAGGGGGGGATTTATACAGGAACCTGGCAACACAAATCACGCACAGCTAGCACTTCCACAGCGACAGGTGAGAGACGATGTTTGCGGTTGGGGCTGATTTGCGTGCGTGTCTGTGTGTGTGGGCGCATGGAGGGAGGTCGAATTGTCCTGTGAAAAGAGTGTCATAATATCCATTCGCAACTTCATTTCCTCAGACTATGACTCCAGCTTGAAACTCCGGGTATAACCGTTACATCCCTCTCTTTGTTTACCTCAGACAGAGTCTCCAGACTTCTCCACGCTCCCAGGCAGATGACGTACCTCCCTGGTTGACCCACTTAGGCTGCTATTGATATAGATATTGATTCTATCTGCTCTTACTGTCACAACAGAGGGAGGGCGATGAGATGGATCTGCTCCGTAGAACAATCAAGCGGACGGGGGGGTGGGGGGTGGGGGGGGGATACGTTTTCACAGCTATGGTTTCACTGTGAGACAGGGGAGAGGAGACAAGCGTTTCCCAGAGATCACCGCTCTCCCTGGGAGGGACCTGTGAGAGGGGGAGAGTGTGTGGAGTGCGGGCCTGGTGGAGGCTCCTGTGAGAGGGGGAGAGTGTGTGGAGTGTGGGCCTGGTGGAGGCTCCTGTGAGAGGGGAGAGTGTGTGGAGTGTGGGCCTGGCGGAGGCTCCTGTGAGAGGGGGAGAGTGTGTGGAGTGTGGGCCTGGCGGATGGATCTGTGAGAGGGGGAGAGTGTGTGGAGTGCGGGCCTGGCGGAGGCTCCTGTGAGAGGGGGAGAGTGTGTGGAGTGTGGGGCCTGGCGGAGGCCTCCTGTGAGAGGGGGAGAGTGTGTGGAGTGTGGGCCTGGCGGAGGCTCCTGTGGGAGGGGGAGAGTGTGTGGAGTGTGGGGCCTGGCGGAGGCTCCTGTGGAGGCTGATTTATGACAGGCAGAGTGCATGATGCTTGCTCCCTCTGATCTGAGCGCCCAGTGCCGTCCCTCTGTTATTCTTTCCCATGCGCGAGACGTGTTCATTCCCCAGGCCGGGGGGCTGTTAGGAGGATACAGTGCCCCCCCCCCCACCCCCCCCCCCCCCACCCCCCCCCCCCACCCCCCCTTCAAGACGCCCACGGCCGTGTGGCTCTCCTACAACAACATTCATCATGTTCCCACGTCATAAATCACTCCGACCAAAGTGAGTCTGATAACTGTGGCATCGCCGGTGAATGGCTTCCCTCTAATCGGCCTTCTAGATAACCACAGAGTCCCTAGACCACCCTGCTGCCCCCCCCACCTACCCCCCCCCCCCCCCCTTTCTCCTAGCACTGGCACCGCTGGGAGTCAGCTTCAGCGTTAGCTTTAGCAGCCAGCCTTGTTCCTGCCTTTCAGGAGCCGTCCCAGCGGCGTGTGGCTACTGCAGAGAGGGCCCCCCCCCCCCCCCCCCCCGAAGACCCCCGGGGGCCCCTGCCCATCTGACACACTGTCACTCCAGCGTTCCAGGTGGCCCGACCGCGTACATTTCCAATTTCCCAATTTCCCCTTGTCGTTACAACATGTAAGAGACGCAGGAGGAGTTTCTACACTGGGAGAGGAAATCTACATGACGAGTACGAGGACATGTTTGCTCAAACCTGCCGGGCGTATCGGCGTTTATTTAACTGAGTGGAGTTGTGAAGCACGACAGCATAACATAACTTCAGCTCTTTTTTGGGGAGAGGGGAAGTCGTTACAGGTGAACCGCTCACTTCTGCTTTACCGTAAGTTACCTGAATTGACAGAGAAGAAAAATAAAACGAATGATGACGACTTGCCATGCAGACTAGTTCGCTAGTCACGGGCGATCGATGGGAGGAAGCGTCCCGTAAATCCAGCAGAGCGAGAGGGAAACATGGTCACGGGATGAGATATGACTGTAAAGGGCACGGGCAGTGTCCTTGACTACCCAAACAGGATGTGTCATGTAGGACATTCAGGGGTCGTCCTGCATGGGGGTCTTCTTACACCACCCCCCCCGCCTCCCCTCTCACCCTCCCCTCCTCGCACACAGGCCCGCTGGGCAGATTTATCATCCGGGGGTTAAGAGGGGTGGGGGGGGGGGGGTGGGGGGGGGACAGACGAAGGGAAACGTCAGCCCACAAGGAGGGAAGGTTCGTTTTTTTTTTTTACGTGTTTTCTTTTCTTCCTTTGGAAAACAGTTGGGTTCGCAGGTCTCTCCCCGCGCTCCAAAGTCCATAAAGCCGTGACGCGATGTAGCTTGCTGCCCCGCGTCTGAAGAGTAATGGGATCCCGGGGGACGACGACTGCCGTTGAACTTTTATTACGGTAAATACTCCACTTAGTTCACCTCATCGGACACGCAATCTCTGCTGCTTCGATGTCGGGCTTGTGTTTGATTAACCTCTGGGATGCACTCCGGGGCCCACTTGTACACACCCGCTCCGCGGAAAGGAAACAGGCACAAAAGCAACAGTGTGGAAAAAAAAAGACGCTGTACCCACGCGTCGAGACAGACATAAAGGGCAGCACTCACATAGGTTACGATAACATTCTGTGCCGTACGAAACCAAAATAAAAACCGATTTACAGCGGGAAGTCTACACAGAGGCACGCGCGCTGGGAGAAAAGCAGGCGCGCGCGCACGCCCCTGTACACGCAGGCAAACAAACAAGCCACTCTACTAATGACAGTTTTAGGGTAATGAAAGCCTGCCCTCTTTCTCTCTCTCTCTCCAACCTGTCTGGTTCAGGGAGAGGAGCCTCACACAGGAGCTGTGTGCAGGAGAGATCAGCGAGGTACAGAGTCCTGATTGATAAACTCCCTATCTGGCTATTTACGATCTGGCTGCAGAAGAGGCAGCCGGAGCCAGACAGAAAAGCAATTAATCTGCAAACGAGCTGGGGAACAGCCGGCCCGCGCGTTGGAAGCCTCCTACCGCCGACGCTCTGGAGAGGAGATAAGGCTGCAGCCGTCTATTTATTGTACATTTTAATTAAGTGCTTGTTAACGCTAGTTATCTTAACAGTCACAAAATTACCGTGTAATGCATTTTGTTTGAGGGGGGAAAAATGGAGAGGGAGCCGAAGCGCTTCGTGAAAAGCGAGCACAGCTTGCCTTCGTTCGATAATCACAGGATGAATTCAGAGGAGGGAGTGTGCCACAATGATCTAAGCTCAGGAGCTAATGGTTATTTAATATGGCCATCAGCAGTCCCCAGGTCTTTGGCATACGGCGCTAGCACAATAGCCTCCAAACCCTCTTTAACACTTATTTGAGATGACAGGAAAAATGAAACCGTTTGTGCTTTCAATGGAAAAGCAATCATTGGTACATTATACTCCGCTTGCCCTATCATGCTAATGCCGGGTAAAAATGTCACCAAATGTATTTAAAGGGTTGATGGGAGTGTTGCTGTTTGAATCCTGCTGCGGGCCTGATTAATAAAACCTTCAATTTGTATGTAAATGCAACCTGGGGGCTCATATCATCCACACACCTGCACCTGGAGAAAAATAATAAACTCCCGCTTTAATGCGGCAATTATGAGAGTTTATGGGGATTGCGGAGGAGAGGGGGGGGGGGGGGGGGGGGGGGGGGGGGGGGGGGGAAAGGGGGGAGGAGGGGGGGGGGGGGGGGGGAGTCAGAGGCGAAAGGGGGCCGGAGCTGGCGGAGGGAAGTGGGGCCGACCAGGATCAGCCGGCCACAGGGGCGACCTGATGCACGAACATAACCCCCGGCTCAGGGAGCTTACAAGGAGATGGAGGCGGGCCGCAAGCGAGACAACCCCCCCCCCCCCCCGGTGCTATGGTAACGGAGGCGCTGTCCTGCAGGTGTGCTGTTCGTTTGCGGCTACCCTGCTATTTTCTTCCGTGAGGCCTTAATGATATCATCAGGAAGGAGTTCTCCTTTTGAGGGATCTTAATTGTATGGCGGCCGACAGATTCTGAATATCAAGTGGTTATCGGGGGAAATTCGATGCAGCTCCTTTTCGGCTTGTTTTCTATGGTGTCGACAGAGCTATCTGCACATCATCGTGCTCATAAAACCCACGTTTCAGCCTGTTACCGTGAAACATGTGAACGCTATTGACATAATGCCAAGTTGCCCGTCGCCACTTCAGCTGAGTTAATTGATTTGTGTAATCTGTTGTACTTTCCCTCCTCTTGTACACCATGCGTTTCTTTGGAGTCACACCCCACCTCTGCCAGGACAAAGTGAGGGTATATTGACTAAACGCAGGTGGGGTAAAGATTGCGGTGCAAAGATTAAAGGTGGCTGCTGTTGACTGAGGTGGCTGCCTGGAGCTTTTTCCTAACCCTGCCTGGGCTTTGAAGCCTGGCTCCTTACCCTGGCTGGACCGGCCTCGCACCTCACCTTGACCACTCACACCTGTCAGGATCGCTGCACTTCAAGGGGAGAAGGGTAGGGTGTCCGGGGCAGGAGTGTTGGGGAGACACGCCCTGCTGAATAATATTGACACCCCCTCTCTGTTCCAGAGATAAGACAGAAACAACAACATTGCTGTATTCACAGACTGATGCAATACTGGAAATACAGACGCAAGACCGGAACTAAACTCAAATCTTGGTCAATCATCAGACATGAACTGTAGGAGTGTATAAGTAACTGAGACCAAGGTGTGAAATACCTGAACAGTCTGGTCTGGACTGCTGTCATTCAGACTGGGATTCAGTCCCTGCACACTAGAGGCTGGGGGTTCAGTCCCTGCACACTAGAGGCTGGGGCTCAGTCCCCGCACACTAGAGGCTGGGGGTTCAGTCCCTGCACACTAGAGGCTGGGGGTTCAGTCCCCCACACACTAGAGGCTGGGGGTTCAGTCCCTGCACACTAGAGGCTGGGGGTTCAGTCCCCGCACACTAGAGGCTGGGGGTTCAGTCCCTGCACACTAGAGGCTGGGGGTTCAGTCCCCACACACTAGAGGCTGGGGGTTCAGTCCCTGCACACTAGAGGCTGGGGGTTTAGTCCCCGCACACTAGAGGCTGGGGGTTCAGTCCCCCACACACTAGAGGCTGGGGGTTCAGTCCCCACACACTAGAGGCTGGGGGTTCAGTCCCCGCACACTAGAGGCTGGGGGTTCAGTCCCCACACACTAGAGGCTGGGGGTTCAGTCCCTGCACACTAGAGGCTGGGGGTTCAGTCCCCGCACACTAGAGGCTGGGGGTTCAGTCCCCGCACACTAGAGGCTGGGGGTTCAGTCCCTGCACACTAGAGGCTGGGGGTTCAGTCCCCGCACACTAGAGGCTGGGGGTTCAGTCCCCGCACACTAGAGGCTGGGGGTTCAGTCCCCACACACTAGAGGCTGGGGGTTCAGTCCCTGCACACTAGAGGCTGGGGGTTCAGTCCCCCCGCCACACTAGAGGCTGGGGGCTCAGTCCCCGCACACTAGAGGCTGGGGGCTCAGTCCCCCCACACACTAGAGGCTGGGGGCTCAGTCCCCCACACACTAGAGGCTGCTAAAGTCAACAGGGGATGAAGAAAGTCCCAGAAAAGGGCCAAAGAATCATCTGAATATTGTTCTTTCAGATAGTCTAGAAACTTCTGCAATTCGTAATATGTGAGTGACTAGTCAGAGGTGACACGTGAGATGATGATTCTAGGTTATCTGCTGGGACGATCTGCTGGTGTGTATAATGGAACTACACCTCTGTGACTAGCACCTGCCGCTGGTAGAGGGGGGTATCGGTCCTCTCAGAGCTACACTGAAGCTACTCGGCCCTGCTAATCTTCCGTCTCTCTGAAAATAACTTTTTTGTGCGTGCGCTGTATGAAGATTGGATTTGACAGATCAAAACGACGAGGCGGGGCATTCACCGGAGTGTACTTCTCATGAGAAACGTATCGTGATTTCTAATAATATTCTGTATACGGCTTCAACCGAGCGCTACCTTTAAATGCGATGCCGTATTAATATTAATATTTATGGACTGTGGAGGAGCCGTTGGAGAGAGGTGCGCGCAGAACAAAACTGCCATTAACTCCTATGGAGGGGGGAAAGTCCAAATTAATTCCTATTCACATATTAATGCCTTTATGCTAATGTGGGTTCAGGGGGGAGAGGGGGGTGGGCCCGTGGAGAAAGAAAGGTTAGAGTTGACTGTCTGCCACACACTGAGAACTCCCTCGCCCACCTCAAGGAAATGGGCTCAAAGCCTGGTCATGAGAGCAGCCATACAAACCGCCGAGAACTGCTACTAAAAAAACCTAACAATGCCGCGTGTGACTTTGGTGAAGCACAAGCTCACGTTTCCCCGCACCGTCCTGCACCAACCACCTACGGACCGCAGAACTTTTTCGAAACAGAAAAAACCCAAAGATCTTTCAAGGCGGAATACGCGCGGCACGGGAACAACAACAAAATGTTCCTGTTTCCCCCCCCCCCCCCCCCCCCCCCCCCCGACTTCCAGGCGAGTGCTCAGCAGCCGTATCTGGGGCCACGTCCTCTTTGATCCTCATCTGATGAGCGGTTCCTATCCACCTCCAGCTACTCCTCCGCTCTCGGGCTGAGGGAATCAAGTCCATCCATTCTGCTTTGCCGTGCCTGCTTAGCGGCGCTGAGCTGAGGCGAACACAAATAGATTGCGCCGGTAGTGAGCATGGCCCCCTTTAGCCCGCTGTGTTACGGCTGTAATCATTACATATTTACTTGGAGGACGAACGCCTGGCTCTCTCCAGATAGCTGCCTATCAGTTCGTGTCTGTGGGGTGACATCTGGAGGGTAATTGTCATTAATTGCTCTCATTTGCTGCGGCAGGTCAGGGCAATCGAAGCGCAGGTGTTTGGGACAACCACAGTTATCCCCATCCTGGTCATGGGCTTGGAACCAAGTGAGTGATCTTCTCATCACGGCGGCCACCACACACGATGGCTGTCCATTTTTCTGGTTTTAGTTCCCATCAGCGGATAATTGAGGCCCGCGACAAAGAAAATCACGGAGGAAAACGATGTCATTCCCCGCCAGCCTCTCCATTCCGGTGTTGCGTACTCGGGGAGTCGAGGTGTCACTTGAATTAATGAGACCTTTATGCTGTACATGGTCTAAGTGAGTTTAATTGAAACGAGAGGACCTGAGCACGAGCCCTCAATCTCCCATCGCGTCATCCGTTAGACGCTATCGTTATCAGATTGCCTTGTTATCGCCTCACAGACCCCACACTCGACAGGCTTTATTATTACCTTGTCAGGGCTGGAGTGCAGAGAATGTGAACCAATTAAAAGACAGCATGTAGGAGTCAGTAAACTCAATCAGGATTATTATGTTTTTTTTTTTAAGAAAAAATAAATCCTTAATTTCCATGCAAGTTCTTTTTTGCCTCATCCTCTCTCTCCTGCTGTACAGCGTTTTAGTATGATGTTCATATTGTCCTAGGGAAAGAGAGCTAGCCTCATCTCCAACTGCCTTATCACCGTTTAAAACGCAGATACTGACGTGCGTCCCTGACTCAAAGTCATCTTCGAGTTTCCTTTTTTAAGAAAAACAGCCACAAAGACATACAGTACCTTAAGCTTGTACTGTGAGGGCCTGTGTGTGTGTGTGAGACAGACACTGTGAGGATGTGTGTGTGTGTGAGGCAGACATTGTGAGGATGTGTGTGTGTGTGTGAGGCAGACACTGTGAGGATGTGTGTGTGTGTGAGGCAGACATTGTGAGGATGTGTGTGTGTGTGAGGCAGACACTGTGAGGATGTGTGTGCGTGTGAGGCAGACATTGTGAGGATGTGTGTGTGTGTGAGGCAGACACTGTGAGGATGTGTGTGTGTGTGAGGCAGACATTGTGAGGATGTGTGTGTGTGTGTGTGTGTGTGTGTGTGTGAGGCAGACACTGTGAGGATGTGTGTGTGTGTGAGGCAGACATTGTGAGGATGTGTGTGTGTGTGTGTGTGTGTGTGTGTGAGGCAGACACTGTGAGGATGTGTGTGTGTGTGAGGCAGACATTGTGAGGATGTGTGTGTGTGTGTGTGTGTGTGTGTGTGTGTGAGGCAGACATTGTGAGGATGTGTGTGTGTGTGAGGCAGACACTGTGAGGATGTGTGTGTGTGTGAGGCAGACACTGTGAGGATGTGTGTGTGTGTGAGGCAGACATTGTGAGGATGTGTGTGTGTGTGTGAGGCAGACACTGTGAGGATGTGTGTGTGTGTGAGGCAGACATTGTGAGGATGTGTGTGTGTGTGAGGCAGACACTGTGAGGATGTGTGTGTGTGTGAGGCAGACATTGTGAGGATGTGTGTTGCGTGTGAGGCCGACATTGTGAGGATGTGTGTGTGTGTGTGTGTGTGTGAGGCAGACATTGTGAGGATGTGAGTGTGTGTGAAGCAGACATTGTGAGGATGTGAGTGTGTGTGAAGCAGACATTGTGAGGATGTGAGTGTGTGTGAAGCAGACACTGTGAGGATGTGAGTGTGTGTGAAGCAGACATTGTGAGGATGTGTTGCTTGTCTATGAAGGCAGGAGTTGGAGTCTTGACACCAAGGTCAACATCCTCCATCTGCCCTAATAACACTGCAGCATCTCTCCCCAAATCTAACAAGCGTGCTACATTCCCTGTGCTACAAAGACTGTTTACCTGCTCAGGGCTCATTTAGCCAGGGGCCAGTTCCTTTCACAAACACAGGGTGATGTCTGTGTTTGTGTCAGATGAGACAAACACACAGAAGCAGCTGGACGTCATGTTTAAAGGACTGCTCCCCATACCACCATGTCTAAATAGAGGTCCACTGCGACATTGGCTACACTAGTGGGCAAGTTCCACTCAAAATGGACCAAAGCCATAGTAGTCTAGAGGCAGCAGGTGTTTTCAACGATGATCTAGAGATCCTTACCACGCAAACACAGCAAAACCAAACAATCCTGATATACGGAACACGCCAGAAGGCAAACCTCGCTATCGTCAAAATGGTTTGGACGAATAAAGAGAGCGTCGAACCTTAGGGAACATAGAGATACCCTCCATCCTGGTGCGTCTCTCTTTCCCAGCATGGCTCCCCTACCTGAGCTGGGGGACGCATGGCGAGGGGCACTGCCAGCGTACTCTCGCCAAAGCCTGGGAAAAAAAGACAGATGGCGTGCGGAAATCAATAACCTCGCACAACATCGCCCATTTTGTGAACAAATGAATCTGCTTTGACAGTGTGTGTGTGTGTGAGGGATCTGGTGAACCGCTCTTTCCATCTGAATATCCGCCCTCCTCTCCCCTCAGCTCCCCTCCCCTCGTGCTGTTATTTATGGCAGTCGGTCCTGCTTGTGCGCTCCTGTGCGCTTTGATGTTTAATTCAGGGGACCCTTCGAGAGAGGGAGGGAGAGAGGGGAGCGTGGGTGCGCAGGGGGACCCACCAGGGCACGCCAGCTCGAAACTCCGGATTTTATCCGACAAATACGGCCGCGTTGCACACGCTCTGCCTCCACGTCCCCGAGGCTGTGGAGAGCTCGTCTGAGAGCCAGCGACGGGCCCAGCAGGTCCTGAGGGGGAACGCTGAGGCAGTGGCTCTTCCGGGTCCTGGAGGTAGAGAGAGAGAGAGGGGAGGGGGGGTCAACATTAACAGTCTAGCGAGCATGAGAGTCATGGACCTGTTCTCCATCACTTACCCCACCACCACCACCACCTACCTAGCCCCAAAAACCCACTGCCAACCGCCCCCCACGCTTGCGCAAACCCCCCCCCTCCACACAAGTTCAGCTGCTAGGCCCAATCAAAGCTCATCGTCTGCCTACCTGTAACCAGACTCCAATGCTACCCTTGTCACACTTTCGTAATCTTCATAATTTGTCCTTCTCTCTCGCTCGCGACTAAACCTCTCCTTCATGCCACCCATCTCCTTCTCTCTCTCTCTCTCTCTTTCTCTCTTTATCTCTCACTCTTACTCTCGCTTTCTACTCACCGAGTGCACTTGGAGATTTATTCCTAGTGCAGAACAGCTCCAGTCAGGGGCTGCTGTTAGCAATTTATGGTTTAATAAGACTTACATAAGTCTTGCAGGTGTGCTTTGCGCCCCCCACCCCGGACCATTTGGAGGATTTATGGAAGGCCTTTGGATTGCTGGCTGATTTAGAAGTCCTCTCCTCTGTCCCTGGCCTGTCTCAGCCGCGGTGCTCCCCCCCTACCCCCCTCCCCTCCCTTACCCCCCACCACCACCCCCCCACCAGACGGATACACCGTCTCGCCGAAAGCTCGTCAGCCCCTCGAGCTGGACCGGGGGGACGCCCCCCCCCCCACCCACAGCCATGTCTCCGTACAGGTGTCCCATACCCCGGCGCTGGGCTTTACTGTGGCTGGGGCTCATGGCTAGCTAGCAGCCTTGTTAATGTAAGCTCTGCGATACAAATCAGTGTGACATATGAGGCAGGCTGGGGACGTCCCATTGGAAATGAATATGCCAATGATTCTTAAATCAGAGCCGGTATGAAAAGCAGCCTCCGTATCAGATGCATGGGACCATTGTTAGGCACACGTGAATGGAGAGGCAGTTTGGCTGGCCTTCATAACCTCTGCCATTATGGAGACGGGCGCAGACGCACACAAAAGACGCACAAAAGACGCACAAAGACGCGTTGGGCGCGCGCGCACCTACGTTTGTGTGTTTTGTACGTCTCCATAAAAGGACTGGCGAATGAGGGGGAGTGCACGTCGTTCACGTGCGCGGCCAGATCTCAGCTGTCTTTCTGCAATATGGCAACTGAGAGTTCAACGCTAATCATAACCAACAGCATCTACAATAGCCCACTGCTGATCCTGACAAGCATGTAAAGCATGGGCCATGAAAGCCAGGCTGATGAAAAATTGTGCAATCTCCATCCCCGCTGTTGACTAGTAATTGCTCATCTGGGTAGGTACTAATTGACAATGACCTTTGACCCCCTTCTGTCTTTTTTTTATTTTATCTAATCGCACATGGTGGTCAAAAGACAAAGGAATTGAGGCGAGTGACCAGAAACATTTAAAATAGATTAAAACCCCTGAAAATATTTATATTAAATATACATTTTCACTCTGTAAATATGACTTGATAATAATGAATAAGAACTTAACCGGCGTGAGTGTTTAAGGGTTTGAGGTCGCATCTCTCCAAGCATTTGCGAATTCTATGAATAATCAGCGTGAGCGGACTGTTTTGTCAACAAAGCGGCCTCATATCATGCTATATTGACTTTTAATCCATCTGAAGACAACGAGAACGTATGCAGATATGAAGTCATCAATAATCCACGGAGTCATTTGAGATCAAACCTCC
>CM059323.1:2481915-2501915 GCA_030340685.1 Protosalanx chinensis | reverse complement strand
CGCACACCAACACACCCAAGCAGTGCCTGGTAGAGAAACACATCCTGGAACCGCCCCTCATCATTAAGTACAATGTTAAGGTGAGAAAAATCCTTATCAAAGCTGCCCTGCGGTGGTTTAAATGTTGGTAGTCGCGTCTGCCCTGACCTCAGCCCGGTGGCACGCTGGGACACTCAACAGACTCTGAGTAACACTTCCGCGCACCACCATAACCAGCCCTACCAGTCACACGAGCAGCTCTCAGCTGATCATAGCACTTCTGACACAGCGTGATGCGATGTTAATGACGCTCTAGAATTTCTCTTGCGGTGTTGAGAAGCGGATAGGATATTTACATTGACATAGGTAGTAGAATGCAGTCATCCAGAGCTGTGAATCTCTTTCACAGTCACCGGCTGACTGTCACTATCTGTGTTTACATTCTTGTGCCCTTATAAAAGCTGGTCCTCTGGCCTTCTGAGACACGATCGAGACCAAAGACTGCTTTTGTGTTTACATTAATTTTCAGGTCAGGTTTTCACTCCCAATATGTACGTAGATTGATAATACTTCAATCCAGAACTCGACCGAATCGAGTCACTACGTCGACGAAGAGACGGACAAAAAACTTTCTTCATCGCCATCATACCCGCTTTGCTCGACTAAAGTTCTCCATCCACGGACATGACGAGGTAGCGCTCGTATTCGCTCGAGTCGAGTCATAATCACCCTCGCTAAACCCCTAAATAGAAAGCTCTAGAACCCAGCGAGATGTTCTTCATCCTCTTCCGCCGCTTTCTGATTCTCCTCATGCCAACATAAAGAGTTGACCTCAGCCGTACAAGTACAGACCCCTGTGTGGTGAGAACCAAGCTCAGTAGAACCCTATCACAGCCTGGCCAACAGAACCCTGTCTAAAGCCGCTTCCCCGAGCAGTCGCCTTACCCCTGCAGTGTCTCAGGCACCTGGCAGACTATGGAGCTCCACATCTCCATGTTAGTACAGCTGCTGTCTTCACCAATCCTGAACCAGCAGCAACAGCTGGAGAGAGAGAGGATTTGTCCAGCTCAGTAGGCCCAAGACGTCCGGGCAATCTGATATTGGCCGGGGCAGACTAGCACCCGGTCGAGGGGCCTGGAAAGGTTGGCTGTCCGTGAAGCACAAAACACTGGGATATGAGGATAGGGTCTGCGGTGTTCCTAGTTGGACAAGGATATAAGGGGTCTTATTCGGGTTGGCCTACATCTTCAAGGGTCATCAGGCTGAGATCCTTATCAAGAGACGTCACCTCATCGCTTCATTCATTCATTTCATCACTTCACTATGGGACCATGACAATGGGATTGATAGCATATTTCCAGGGGATGGCGATGGTGAGTGAGGCCTTTCAGATCTCCAGGTTAGACTCCAGAAGAGGCTGATGGGAAGCTGTCAGATATCGAAGGGTGAGCCTGGGGCGAATGCTGCTTCTGAATCGGTGAGCAGAGTTCATAAACGCACGGGGAAAAAAGTATTACTATCCAGGTACTTTTTAATCTGCGGATGGAAACAAAATAACACATCGTAACTATTCATATAAAACACCTTTTAACTTCAAACGGTTTGATTTTAGAGGTGGATTGGTAGGTTACCTGCTACACACTGGATTTTTTTACACCGATAGCACTTGCTTAGCCACGCCCACCTCACTCTCATTCACCCTCCCTCTCTCTCTGTCTCTCTCTCTCCCTCTCTCTCTCTCTCTGTCCTCCTCTCTGTCTCTCTCTCTGTCTCTCCCTCTCTCTCCCTCCCCCCCCCTCTCTCCCTCTATCTCCCTCTGTCAACTCTACCCCTTGTCACCTCTCAGCGAGCCTGGCAGCATCAAGCTAGCTTGCATTTTAATTCGGCCCTGAAGTTACTTATTTCATTATTGATCATCCGTAATGCTGAATCAATGTTCATCTTGTTACGTGGGCCAGACCCGTGTAATACAGTGATAACGCGGCCCAGAGTTACTCATTCCCTTTACAAAGTGACTTTACCGTAAAATCAATGCCTTGTGTTACTGATACAGGGGGAACAGCGGCAGGATAGATAATCAGAGGATTTAAAGAGAGAAAAAGCATGAGCTACTGTAACCACATGTGTTATAAAGGCTGTTACGTATAGCTATACGAAAATCCTCTGGACCACATCTGCAATGAGTAACCCATGTTGTTTAAGGTGTGTTGGCCTATAGGCTCTAAGGCTATATTACATGGCAAACAGCTCATGGGTGAGATTAGGCCAAGGTGAGTCTTGTTTATGATGAGAGTATCTTACACTAGCCTTTATTAATGTGGCGTACTGTTGGAAAAAAAAAGGTCCCTTGGTCTTTGTAAGTGGATAGGCCTGAGATACGGTCAAAATGTGTTTTTTACAATGTTTGCCCGGGACGCACTGAAGACATGTGTTGGTAAAATAAGAGCGAAAACAAAGTGACTTGGGACACTTAATAAAACAAGTAGGTGACCCCCCCCTACACGCCCGCCCCCACCCCCCAGGACAGATCGCATAATACTGAAGCAGTGAGGGGTGACTGGGCTGAGAAGGCTATTTGACACCGAGCGCTCTGACCTTCGCAATCAATTACTGCCGGTGGCTGACGGTACAGCTGCACAATTTAGCCCCAAATTCGGTGTTTATGGGCTCGTTTCTGAAACTCGGCCTCTTCTGTCCACCTCTGACGAGGCAAGCGAGAGAAATGCCCCAGCGGTATTAGTACAGACCTACAGTTAAGTCACCCAAGGCTATTTTGGGAAGCGTAGAGCAGAAGAAGGTGTCAAGGAAGTCTGTTAGGTAAACCTAACTCTGAAAAACTACCTCCATTGGTTTTCAATTTAGGCTTATACATGTGTATACATGTATATATACTGCCTTATACATAGCAGGTAGCCAGCCTGCATTACATTAAGAACAGTTAACTGGTTAGTAGACTACATGTGGAATGTAAAGCAAACCTTAAGTAATGTAGGCTACTAATTCAGTCTTTGAACTGATGTTGTAATACAATTTAATAAGTCGCAGTCCATTGATTATTCATTAATTTTCTCATTAATTAATTGCCTTGCTCAACAGAAACTATTCAAAACGCCTTATTTTGGCACTCTAGTCAAAGTCTTCTGATTAATATGCTAGATAGCTTTGTGTAATGTAATTGAACTAATTTATTTTAAAGGTCCCAACAGTGAAAATTCAACTTAAATCTAGTTTCAAAGTACAATTGCTTCCCATGCAGACAACAATGTAATATATTTATTGTATTTTTCATTTACAAATGTTTCTTCCTCTCTTTGGATGAAGTTCAATCTCCTTAATGGGACATATGGATTAGAAAGCATCTCGTTGAGGTTAAATCTTTTGTTTTTGGGACACCTATTACCTATATACATATTTTTGCCTGTTAATTCTTATGTTTGGGGAATTAAAATAATCCCTCCTTTAACAGTAGGCCTGCTTGGTGTCACACAGAGCTCCATCTTATAGTGGTTAACTTGTTCAATATTTGAATGACCAGCAGGCTTTTCTTGATCATAAATCGGTATGGAAATAGTTGTAAATGACTCCAGTCCCATATATAATCTTTACAACAGTTCGCCTTCGTCCCATTTGCACTAATGAAACTTAAGATGCAAAATTCCAAGTTGTCTAAACAAACTGTGAAAGCTGCTGATTTTTACTAACGTCTCCCTCCAAGAAATAACAAAATAAAACCTTGTTTGTCATGAAGGCAGTTAAGAAACACAATTTTGACCGGTCCCCCTCTTTTTTTTTGCTTCCTCAAAATCTCAAGCGTCCACAAACACGACCACGCACACACACACTCCCTCTCCCTCTCTCTCTCTCTCTGTCTTTCTCGCTCTCTTTCTGCCTGTCTTTCACCCCACCCAACGGCCAAAAACATCCAAGGGTCATTAATTGTGTTTTCATTACAAATATATATATATATATATATATTATTTTTTACCACTAATAAGCGTTCTTTTTTTTTCTTCTTTTTTTTTTACCGATTGACGCTTTAAAACTGAGTCAATGTGTAACAGGAAATGTGTTGTTTCCAGTTGTGTGTGCGTTATGGAAAAAAAATCAAAATAGGTCATTTGAAGAGCCTCTGTTTGAAGCCTTTGATCTGGTGGGTTTCTGGTGCTTCATGTCATCGCTTCATGTCTTGTCGGTGTCTTGTGTATTGCATAAGGAGCCACTCTTCCAGGCTCACATCTATCTGTTTCTATTTGCTCAAGAAAATGTGAAATTGTGTCATCTGCATAATTAGCGTGGAACCACATCAATAACAGCCCTCAACTCTGCTCTCTATCACCTAAATAATATATTGCAGACGGCTGTCTATATATTGACGAAAAATAAGCAAAAACACAATTACATTAAAAAGTCAAGCGATTTTTTTTGTTTAGTTATTAGTAAATAATTATTAGTTGGCCTAATATTTATAGACCTTTTATTTTGATGCAATTATTATTACCATATTATTAGATATATTATTGCCATATAGTATTACCCTGTACTTGTACCTGTGTAATGACATTAAAGTTGAATCTAATCTAAATAATCAGTCATTGGCTAGGGTGAATTAACTTTATAACTTGTCTGTTCCCCTTCCTTACCCGTGTGTGAGTCAACCAGAGGGCAGGTTACTGAGCCTCTCTATAGGGTGAGGAGGACAGAGCTGTCTTAATGTTTTTATGGCTCTGCCAGTTTCCCTGGTCGGTGTGAAAGTGTTAAGTTAGTGCATGTGTGTTTGATTGGGGGTCATAAATCAGACCTCAGTCCTTGGGGGCCCCTGACAGGTCCCGGGGATGAGACACGTGTCCATCCGGACCAGAAGCGCTGCTGAGCGGACACTCTGTGGCAGAGGAGCCGCCTGGCTCTCCCCTGTCTGCTCCCACTGGTAATGCCTCAGCCTTTGGTGTTTGTCCTCTTTTGCTTTTGCAAAGAATTTGCTCTACATTTCAGTTACCTAAACTACTTTAGTTTCACTTTAAACAAACGCGTTGCTTTAAGTTTTCTTTCTATTCAACAGACTACAGTCCTGCATCCGTCCAGGTTTTAATGCCAAATATAATTCCCGCTCCTCGGCTCGGTTGCCTCGAGCCCTCCTGTTCTTTCTTTCGTTCTGTCCGTGTGTGAGTGCGTGTGTGAGTGTGTGTGAGTGTGAGTGTGTATGAGAGTGTGTGTGTGAGTGTGTGTGTGTGTGAGTGTTATTGACTGCTGTGTAGTGATCACCATTCCGGTCGGATGGCATCAGCAAGCTGATGTAATTAATAACCTCAGAAACACGGGGATCCAGCACTGCAGCCTTATGGGTTAGTCTATAGGAGAAATCATAGCTGCTATTATCCCTCCCAGACAATGAGAAATATCAGCTCCAAAAAAGAAGATTAAAGGTTTAAACAAGTACATATTTCTAGGAAACCAGGATCACATCATCAGACCTAAAGTCAGATTGATGAGATTTCATCTGCTGTCAATATTGCTGGAGACTTATCATATTCAGATAAACTGCAGGGCAATACATAATTCAACTCTGCTGTTGTTTTGCAAACGATTAATAGACATATGATGGTACAAAGACCAGAATGTAATGCGATTATGCATGTTTCCTACACAGTCTTATATATTGATTCCTGGAATTTCAATTGTGACCCTTGCTTTGTTTTAATCCGCATCATTTACATGAAATAAAATTACATACATAAAATTCATCAACTAGATTTCTCAAAGGTTGCCTATCCTAATCTCTGAGGAAATGATAGTGATGCACACATGTTTTTCCTGGAACAGATTGCAGAAGAACATAAAAATGACAAATTAGATTTTATTTTTTTCTTCTCCTGAAATCAAGCCTATAACCAATTGCAAACATACAAAAACCATAAGTTATTATTGATAAAATGGCATGGTAATGCATGAACAATGTATTAAAACGTTTTAATTCTGTACAATAGCAATAAACGTGTCTATTATATATATATATATATTTTTTTTTTTTACAAAGTTGTTGTTATAATTTATTGCATGCAACATTATCACTAGTTTTGTGAGAAGTCTAAATCTGTAAAGCTTTCTACAACCCCTTAACACGTCTGCAATACACACATATGTCTATACCATGGGCTATGGTTGTAATTGTTGTAAAGCCATGCATTAACAGTGAGAGCTCTGATCACCCCTCAC
This sequence comes from Protosalanx chinensis, assembly GCA_030340685.1. Lineage (NCBI taxonomy): Eukaryota > Metazoa > Chordata > Actinopteri > Osmeriformes > Salangidae > Protosalanx > Protosalanx chinensis. The sequence continues at coordinate 2,495,726 of CM059323.1, read as the reverse complement.
TTCTTCACACCTTTTCTGATGTCAAATGATCACACACAGTCCGTCTGGTGTATCCAATTAAAATAATCAATGAACTCCGATTCGCCTGCCACTTTTCAGAACGGTCCTCAACACCTCAAAAACAGTGTTCAAACATCACAGTCGTGGACTTTAGGACAAGGTTGGTTGTTTCAGTGCGGTGAACATGACTCGCTGCACCACCAGGCTGCCTGCACCCACTGGAGGCTTATGCAAAGTTCATCACTCACCAACTTAGAAATATTTACTATTTGTGCAAAATGGCCACAAATTTTGAATTAGCACAAAAAAATTGGGTAGGGTTCAGGCGAACAAATAACAAATGAAATGATTGGCGAGCCATAAAATGAGATTTGAAAGCCATTCAAATAAGAGATTGCGACGTCAGTGTAGTTATCCAGGGGAAATACAGCGAGAGAGAGAGAGAGAGAGAAGGGAGAGAGAGAGAAGGGGGAGGCGCAGAGGAGAGCTGAGAGTGCGCGTGAGGGGTGAGACTTGAGAAATAGGAGGGGCTTCTAAACGACTAGAAATGTCAATCAGAGCAAAGGAGTCCCAATAATCTAAGGCAATCTGTAAGGACCTGACCTCAGTCCATCCAGATCAATAGGGAAGTGAGGAAGAGAGGGAGGAAGGCGGCCATCGGATCCTTTACCCTGGCTGTTTCAGAGGAAATATAGACTTCCCTTCCACTTTGTTGCACTCACTGTAAAGTGGATATCGCAGTACGCACCGAGAAGGGCGACTCTCTGCTTTTTTGTGATTGCAGTAGACTTTTTTTTCTACCAAACCATGTCTTTCCCGCAGCTGGGATATCAGTACATCAGACCCATCTACCCCCCGGAACGGCAGGGGCTGAGCAGTGGCAGAGCCGGGGCAGAGCTCAGTCCCTCCGGGGCAGCTCTCTCCAGCGTCCTCTCCTCCATGTATGGAGCACCTTTCCCCGCAGCAGCGCAGGGCTATGGAGCCTTTCTGCCCTATTCTAACGACATTTCCATTTTTAATCAATTGGTAAGTAGCCATATCTCGTTATTTATGCGTTACATTTCAGCATGAGGTGAATTGGGAGTGAGATCAAGTTTTTCTGTTTTAATGTTCCCTGTATGAGCCTACTTTGACTTCGACTTTTGATTTATGAATTCCCAAAAAAGTGCCCGAAAAGTAGATTACAGTAGGTTAAATGATGACCCAAAACATGAACTTAACAATAAACTAAATTCAAACTAAAATGTTACTTTTTGAAAGTAATCCATGGAGTTTGTTCCTGTTGATAGTTTAGTCTGTCAACATCTGAGAATGGGGATCAAAGATCTGTTTTTCTAACCAGGTTCATGTTTCTGCACGTCGAGTAAAATTGTATTTAATCAGATCAGAATTCGGTTTTATTATTATATATTTATTATTTGCAGTAAAGACAAACGTTTAGTTTCACATTGTCTAATTTGTTTGGGGTCTCTTGTTGTGTTTTAGGGCGCCCAGTACGAGCTGAAAGACAGCCCTGGGGTCCAACACCCAGGATTTGGCCCCCATCACCCTGCCTTCTACCCCTATGGGCAGTATCAGTTCGGGGATCCATCCAGACCCAAAAATGCCACCCGGGAGAGCACCAGCACCCTGAAGGCCTGGTTAAGCGAGCATCGTAAGAACCCCTACCCCACCAAGGGGGAGAAGATCATGCTGGCCATCATCACCAAAATGACCCTCACCCAGGTGTCCACCTGGTTCGCAAACGCCAGGAGGAGACTTAAGAAGGAGAACAAGATGACCTGGACCCCACGGAGCCGCACTGACGAGGAGGGAAACGTTTACAGCAGTGACCATGAGGGAGAGGAGGGGGACAAGAGAGAGGACGAGGAAGAAATCGATTTAGAGAACATTGACACGGAAAATATTGAGAATAAGGACGATTTGGACGACCAGGACGACCTCCATGCCGATTTAAAATTAGACGGTAGGAGCGACTCCGAAATTTCAGACGGCTATGAGGATTTACAAGGGCCGGATCAGAGGTTTCTAAAGGCTGTGGGGAAAGAGGGCAAAGATCTTCACATGGACCGAGGCTTCCACCATCACACTTTGGAGATTAAAGCGTCCCAGCCGAACGGTGAACCACTGAAACTCAACCCGGTGTCCATGAACTCACCACCGTCAGAAAATCACGCTGCTCCGGCTCAAAAACCCAAGATCTGGTCCCTGGCAGAGACAGCCACCACCCCTGACAATCCACGCAAATCTCCACAGATGAACGGCCACTCGGCTGGGCCGGCCACCCAGACCATCATCACCCCTCACAGACTCATCTCCTGTCCTGTTGGGAAAATTCAGAACTGGACAAACCGAGCTTTTTCAGCCCACCAACTGGCCTTACTGAACTCCAACCATTACCTGGGACTGGCAAACCAGGGGTCAGGGACCGGCCTCACCCTCTATAGCAGGCAGGCAGAAGACAAGGGTCAGAGTTCAGACACAGCCCTTACAGGTACATGTCACCAACACTGAGGCCAGAAAATATGCTCTTCACTATTGTTTAAAACGTGATAGATTACTTTCAACTTGGCCTGTAAAATGGACATATTTTTTGGAGGCCGTAAAGAGGATCGTTGATGTGTTTTTTTCCCCTTCTTTTCTATGTAACAGAGTAACAAAGGGGTGTGTGCGAGCTTTGAAATAAGTGTTTCTTAAAAAATACGGTGGTTAAAACAAATACTGAAGTGGGGTGCATTTTAATCTTATTAGTAGCTGTCTTAAGACAATAAAATCGAGTCCAATAATTAATTTAAATGTATACAATTGTTACAGGCTCATTTGTCATATATTTGGGTTAGTCAATATCCTGCTTCATTTCAAACCCGGACGAAAATGAGTCTCGATGAAATAAGTTAAATCCCTTAATCCTTGCTGTGCCGTATATAGAAAGGTAATTTGATGTCTTCTTTTATCACCGTTATTTCAGAGAGATCTAGTGCCTTGGAAGCAGAGAAAAAGTTGTTAAAAACAGCCTTCCATCCAGTTCAGAGACGGTAAGAGACTGTCATTCTTATATCAATTGGGTGTTTTTGATCACTTTTTATTTAGGAATATAAGAACATTGACCCAACCTAAGCATTTGTTGTTGTTGTTGTTGTTATTGTTACTTTTTGGACATTTAAAATTGTCGCGTGTCTTCAATAGAATAAACTGAAAAGGCCAAAAATTATTTGGGTATAGCCTCAATAGGCTGTCAGCCAGAGACCATCGTTTTGGAAAAATAATCTTCACTACATATAATTGTATTTCTTAGCTCTTCATATAGCCTACTTGCAGTTGAAGTATTTTTTTTATTTTCTTCCCCGTTTTCACTTATTTCTTGTCTATTATCCCCGTGTGTTTGCAGGCCCCAGAACCAACTAGAGGCAGCCATGGTTTTATCTGCTCTTTCCTCCTCCTAGACTTTCATCCTTTCTTTATATTTGATTTTTAATATGTTGTAAGGAATGTAAAATAAGAATAATACATCTGTATACTTACCTTGTAAGCATGTCCTGTGTAAAACTGCTAATGTAATATTGTATGAACCTGTAGTCTGTAAGTTTTTTGTTTTCTTTTTTTTGTAAGTTCTGTGAGGATTTGATGTTCAAATGTTTTTGTATATAAAGTTAAGAAAATGTACATACTTGTGAACCAAATTGTACAAGAAAAGTCTATATTTTGGCTAATAAATGAACTGCTGCAACTTTATCAAAACTCTTGAGCGTTTTAGCATCTGGGTTTTTTGGTGCAAAAGAAGAGAAATAGAAATAGATTATTTGTAGGTGCTTTTATTGTTGATAATTTGAAATGGACATGGTGCAGTATTTTGCTTCTGCGATTACATGTGGGCTTAAGGCATATGCTTCCCTTTAGCTCTAATAAGAGAAGATTTGGAGAAGGATCTGTGGTTGTATAAATTCGAGGCTCTTAGGAGTAATTATCTTATAGTGAGTCTTCATTTGGAAATTAACGTTGTTGGATTATCCTTATTGAAGCGTAGCAGACAAATTATAACTAATAATTCCTTCAAGATTTATTTATTTATTTATTTATTTTTCCTGGGAAATGTGTGTTATTTAAAAAGAATTGAGGTCATGAATTAGTGCTGAAAATGCTGGACAGATGAACTGGCTCCATATAAATGAGCACCATAGTTACTATAGTGGTATTTCATTCAGTTCATCAACACTTCAGATTAATTGTGTTGAAGTGGTCGCCTTGGCACCTATTGTCTACATACAGAAAGTTTTTATTTATATGTATTCCTTAATCGCCCATCATTTGCATTGCCCAGCTTTATGAGATAAACTTTATTTAAAATTAGGGTTAGAGCTCCCTCCACAGGCGGCTTCAGGCCGCCTTTGCTGTTCGGCATTCCTCATTTCCCCCATTTTATTTCAGTTAACATTTGTAAAACATTGAACTCCGACCAAGGATAATTCAAGAAAAATCACCTTAATATAATGATGATGTTCTAAAATATATTTCGATCTGGAGGCATTTTTTAATCTGGCCTACATACCCAAATCTGAATTACATAGGTCGATTAATGGTATCATTATTATAAAACAAAGTTACGTATGATTGTGATTTGTTCACACATTTGTTTTAAATATCGGATAAATAATATAGCAGTGTGTTAACTGTGCAGCCTGATTTAAAAAGATATTTACCTTCCGAAACAAATTATTCATAGTTAAAAGTGACCCTGATTTTTTACAACATGTATCGAATTATAAGATTAGAAATCAATTTTCTAATGAGACCAATTTGAAAATAGTTTCCACAGACGTTTTTTTGGGGGGTGATAAAAATTCAACAGAACTACAAATTAAATGTTTGTCAGATTTTGTATATTTTATATTCAAAATATAGGCTTTGAGATATATAGGGCCTGCTTAGTGTGGAAAAAATACATGTTTTCATATATTTTCGATTTCGCAAACTAGGCCTTTGGGGAACAGAAAGTTATACTGTCTCGGTTTTAAATTAAATTGTCCTACCCTCAAAAATGTACCTAACTTTGTCACGCATTTCATAAATCTTACTGGGCGTTTGTGTTCTTGGATATCTGTGCTTTAGATGCAAGTGAGGCCAAAAACACAGAGACAAGCTCAACTGCACAGTTCGGTACTTCAACACATCCCAGACTGAGGTTAGAGACCCAGTGTGGGGAGAGTTTGGACCGGAGCTTTGGTGTTATACTAAAGTAGGCTGGCTTTCCAAACTTCCTCTGGCCATGCTGCCTTCCTGTCTGATCAATGATCTTCCTGAGAGCCCTTCTAACTGGGCTCAGTATGCATATTCACAAGACACAGCTGGCGACACTGATTGATATCATCATTTTTTCCTGGTCTCTTGTCCACTTTCACTCTGAAACGCAGTGACCAATATTCCCTTATCTCCAATGACCAGTTATACTCATTGGTCAAACGAAAAACAAACAGGTGCAGTTGTTTTAAGGAGGTGGGAGTTTTTCTACAATTAAATGTAACGGCTAATAAATCAATAACAGAAAAGACGAATTGAAACATTGTAAAATATAATATTTTTTCTTATTCTTAAAAATACTGCAACTTAAAAGTGAAATATCAAGCTCGTGCAACAATAATAATGATTAAAAAAATAACAGCCAAATATAGGGCCTCATTTTATAAATATCGATCTTGTAACATATTTAGGAGTCTCGTGGTTAAACATTAGAACGTGCACACTAAATATCGATGATTGTGTCAGTTGAGTGTTGAGTGTTGAGTGTTGAGTGTTGAGTGTTGAGTTCAGAAGACCTTATGTTGCTATGGGAACCTGGAATAATGTCTCTTAATCATAAAGATTCAGGCCGTAATCACGCGCCTGCCCACGTCACCATGCGTGTCCAACCTGCTCGCGCGGTTTCACGGAGCGAATGGAATGCGCGAGCCAACCTCGCGCTCTGCAGCGCTCGAGCCCTTTCCTGCAGGAGCATGGCGCTGGCAGGCATTCCGCCGCACTTTAAACGGATGTCCTCCTAGAGGTTAATGAGTAATAATCAACAGTGACTCCCCCTTTTTTATTTCGTTGCTCCCCAGAGACTTTAAATACAGCGATTGATAGTAGGGTGATCTTAAATAGCATAGGGCTGAAGGGAAACACACAAGCTGTGTTCAGTGTTGAAGATACTGCTGATGTTGGCCTACTTCTGCCTCTCTAATGTCACGTAGAAAAGGCACAGGACTGGCACATTTTGTACATGGGTACGTTTGTAATGATTATGACACAGAAGTGTGTTAATTCTGCCGCACACTAAACTGACACTGTGGGAAACCATTGACTCCGTGCAGATAGATGCTATTTCAGGCCGTCACTAATCACAATGCTTTTGTGGTCATGGGTGCTCATTTCCACTGTCAATGAATTACGACAGAGGTACATAGCTACACATGGGGAATGAGGAATGCATTGTTGAATACTAATTTGAAAGGGGGAAAAGGACCCGGAAGATGGAATCATTAAAAAGAAATCCAATCTGTCTTTCTGGGTGCCCATTGATCCAGAGAGGGGGATGGTCGTGCCAGGGCTGCACACAGAGAGAGAGAGAGAGAGAGAGAGAGAGAGTAGCCAATGGAGCCATCAGAGGCCTGTGTGAATGGACAAGAGCCACGGAGTAAATAAACACAAGATCCCGGGGCCAGAGGTTTCCTGTGAAAGAGGAGGCTGCTCCACATAAAGAGGGTCACCCTCGTGTTTTCACCTCATCCACTCCTCCTGTCATCCCAGTCTCCTCTCCCCCCCGCCTCACCCCCCCCCCCCCCCCCACCCCCCCCACCCCCCACGGCCCGGCCCACTCTGCCACACCTCCTCCTGCCAGAGACGGACAAATGTCACCTCCTTTGTGGCCCTGGTCGGGCTTTGAAGCGGCCCACTGTCTTTGTCCAGTGGGCTTAATCCTTTTATGAGCCACTGCTGACCCCCCCCCCCCCCACACACACACACACACACACAGCCCGGCAGAGCGAGAGAGCCATGCCCTTTAACACGCACCCGGGCCAGGGTGTTAGCAGACCGCAGTAGGAGCAAAGATCTACTCACTGAACACATGTCCAACACTGTGGCTATCTCTGCACACAGCCTGGCAGGCTGCCCCGCTCCAATTGTACTGTTACTGACTTGACACAGTGGAGTTTGAAAAGAGGCGGAAGGAAATCTTTTTCTCCTCAGTTCCCCCGCCCCCCCCCCCCCCCCCCCGCCCCCCGCCCATGCAACGCCTGTGCCCGATGCATGTTTTATTACAGCATATTTATTATTGAGTGTAGAAGTGTCGTAGCGACACGTTTTCAGAATGGGGCGAGAGAGGGAAAGAGAGCGAGAGGGGGTTGTTGTGGTCCCCCGGGCCGAATGGAGGACAAAAGGGCAGAGAGGAGTGACATTCTCTGGGGCCGGAGCGGGAGAGAGGGAGGGCACTGATTTCATGCCTATTGTTGATGGAGGTTAGAGAGAGGAATTCTTTCACTGAATCCGAAAGGCAACAAGTGGGGGAATGGGCGACAGGCGGACAGAGGGAGAGGCGTCGAGGCCTTTTGCCGTTCACCCAGCTGAAAGATTGTGCTTTTCTCAGCCCCCTTCAGATTCACCCCTCACACTGGCCCAAGTTACAGGGCAATTATGGAAATGGTGCTTTGAAGCCGAGCACAGCTCTCTTTAGGCTCTGCCCCGTTAAACAAAGCACAGCCTGTAGAGGACTTTACGTCCCCCTCCTCTCTAAAACATGGTCGTACATGGTTGTACCTCTCCGTGCATGTGTTCTAACTTCTACTTTATTTAGTCAAAAAGGAGCCATTAGCGCATTTAGTCCATGCAGGTTTACACTAAAGACGAAAACATACAATAAACGTCCAGGACATATTTGGAATAGAGTACAAGCGTCGGGGCCTATTTTCTGGGGTAGCATACAGCTAAGCGATCCTCTGTAGCTTCTGACTGACTGGTTCTGCACCGACTGATTGTTCAGGGGATGAGCAGAGGGAGGGTTTGCAAAATGTCTAGCCCCATAGCCGTGGAGAACAGCTGCGTGGTTTTACCAGCAAGACATCTCCGGACCCTCGCCCCCCGCCCCCCTCCACCCGTTCCAACTCGCCTCTCCATAACACGTCACTAACAGAGCCACAGCAACTAGCAGCCCTGCGCTCTCTCAGCTTTGTACATTAGTCAGCGGTGTAGCACAGAATTTAGCCGCGGCGTGTGAACTAATAAGACACATTTTCTCCCTGCTTTTGAGACGATCACAAGGGAGTGAGGTCTACTGCAGTCCAGGGGCCCGGGTACACTCCGACACAGCAGAGCCCTTGTACGACAGAACCCGTACACTCAGAGCACATATGACAAATGCCAATACTCAGCCTTTCACTCATCACTGTTAATGAGAGGACATATTTTGGACATTTGCAATATTTGTACAGACTTCATACATTACACAGGCCCCCTTGTGTTCTCGGATCGTCTGGCTCAGGAGGACGAGAGAAAAACTCCTTCACTTCACCCGGGGGAACTGGCTGCTGAAGGAAACTTAATAAATTCTTCCTCCTTGGAACACTGTCAAACAAGTCCTTTCTAACATCTTCCATGCATACATTAGAGGCGTGCTTGATTGATTAGAGACCCTCGCGAGAGGGTGAGCCGATGAACCAACTCCCTGGGCGTGATTAATAGACTTTATTAAGAGAGTCCTCTCCTTTTTAATGATGGTAATGTAATGGAGGGCGAAGAGTGGGTCCGCTCTCACGGCCGCCTCTCTCCTCCTCTTTGACCGCCTCTCCGTTTACATTGGTTCATTTGCCGGTATCGCCATCGGGCCGTATCCATCACATCGCTATCAGCGACGGGCAGACGGAGTTTGGCGGGTCTCCACTGGGGGGGGGGGGGGGGGGGGGGGGGGGGGGACGGGACCCTGTCTCAGCTTTCCCTGAACTTCAAACTAGTCCCTAACGCAAAAAAACGACTCCACGGGCCAGTCCTCCGGGGAAGGGTCGATCTTTAGACCGATTTGAAGGCTGTGCAGTTCATAGCCAAATGGGAAGGACTCACTTCCTAAATTTACTCATTTGGCACATACGCTCTCATCCAGAGCAACGTCGTGTTTCCACAGCCGGGGGTTCGAACCAGGGACTTTCTGATCCCTAGCCCCGACACTCTCACCGCTACGCGACTCCCTACACTTCTCGTGACCGATCAAGACCCGTGTGTAGGCGTGCTAGTCGTGCACCTGGCACGTGACGCCGCGTCGGGGGGGGTTTACGATCACGCCTGGGAGGCATTGGGGGGGAAACTTCACAGTCAAACAAATACGGATTACAGTTACTGGACTGGCAAGGAAGTGAGGTCATGTTGAACTGTCTACCAGGAAATGAGCTAGCCTCCTCTACCTCCTAACGGCTTATCAGTATGACACAGAGACAACAGTTCTCAGGCAGTTGTGGACGAAGGCGACCCGCCTTATCAGCGTATTGTGTTGTGCAACACAGGACCGCGGGGTCATTTATTCAAACACGGATCCCACAGTTAGGACTGTTACAGCACGACCCAGACAGGTTATGTTTGCTTTACTGGAGCAACTAGACGCGCACACTCCCAGTCGTAGCATCGGGAGACGCTCTGCACCTTCTGGCTGCTGTTGAAGCTGTCTGGGGGGGGGGGGGGGGGGGGGGGGTCGATACCGCAGGTGTGAGGGCCTACCGGACGTCACGATGAGTACCACGAGATCGGGGATGTAAACCTTGATATTGATTCCCCCGTCCCTTGGATACGGCGAGGGAGGCTGCGGCACCACTGCCTGCCGTGGTCTCATTTCCGCATGAGCGGCTAGCGTCCGGCCTCGTTAAAGAAGGCTAGCATGGTAGCGTGAAGTTGCATCGTCTGGGACGAGCGGTGATTTCACTTTGGCGGAAGGGTTTGGATTCTGGATTTAGAGACATTGTCATTCCTAGTTGGATGACCTGGTATGCTATAGGGCCAGTGAACTTTTGAGTGCGGTCCTGTGTAGGACAGGAGCTAGTGAAAGCACTCCATTTTCCCCTGACTTGCCTTTGTGTTCAGATAGACTTGTTGTCAGCCACATTGTCGGTCACTCCACCGTGTCACTTCTTGGTCTGATAATGGCATTGCCATGCAAATGAAGAGAAGAAGAGAGTGCTGTGACCAATTGTGTGTATGTGTGTGTGTGTTCATGCATGTGCGAGGGTGTGTGTGTGTGTGTGTGTGCGCATAGCAGGACATTTCTGCACCGCGATATAAGGGAGCCAGCTCCAATTGTACGAGGACTGATTATAGATAAGCTACCGTACATATTTGTGTCAGCAGTGCATTTGAAGAGAGCACCCCCGCGCACCCCCGCGCACCCCCCGCCCCCCCAGCCCCCCGTCCCCCGCCCACCAGCGCCAAACTAAGTCTTGCCAGGGACAGCAGGAAGCAGGAAGCGGGTGGCAGAAGCGCAATGGGCGAGCTGAGCGCCAAACCGTGAATGTTCCCCCGCCAAACCCCAGCTGAGAGCCGGCTCCCCGAGCCTTTGTCCCGCGGCGGGACGCTGCACCGTGATGGGGCTCTCTCCGAAATGGGGGAAGGGGGGGGGGGGGGGGGGGGGGTGGGCACCGTGTCACTTTGTCCCCCTTCGGAAGGGGGCAGTCCTCACCGCCCCTGCTGTTGTCATGCTAAGGAAGCGGCACTCACTGGAACTGTACCCCCATTCATCCAGACTGTACCCCCACATCAGCACGCCCCACATCGCAGCCCCCCCCCCCCCCCCCCCGCGGTCACAAACATCGGAGTTTCCTTTGCTAATGTCCGTGCTTCCTCTTAAAGACAAAAGCTCGGGTATTTCTGGAAGCACTGAGCTGTGCTTTGTGGATGATGCATAAGTACAGGCACGGCGAGCTGAGGAGAAACGCGTTCGGAGTTTGCTCCTTGACATCCCTGGGGATTCTCACCGCTGAGTGGCACTTCCGTCGTCCGTGATAGACCATGAGATCGCTCTTCTTCAATCTCCAACTCCCGCACCGAGGCCAAGGCATATTTGCTGTGCGCTAACGAAATATACAAGGGATGAACTGTGACCTTTGCACTCTGCTGAAGGTCGCAAGCTTCCTTTGCATACACAGACGAGGTCCTCTTCCGGAAATGATAAGACAAACAGGAGAGAAGAGGTAAGGTCAGTGAGTTAAACCAACAGCTGAAATGACAGTTAATTGGCCTGAGGGCAGTGTAACTGTCATCCATTTCCCCTGGAGGACAGGAAAGATTCCTCTGGCCTTCTCTCTCTCTCTCTCTCTCTTTCTCTCTCTCACTCTCTCTCTCTCTCTATTTATATATAATTTAAACACCAAAAGAGCCTATTTTCAACCTCTTCCCTCATCAAACTGTCCCACAGTTCAGGCGAAGGGACACTGATTACATTGCCTCAATCAGATTATTATTTCATCATTATTGTTTACTTCACGGCAATACACAATAACGACTGTGACAAGTGAGGAGCCGAAATGTCAAAGTGAATTAGAGGCGCACGCAAACACAGGCGATGATTCAATTGGCAGAGTGGCATATTCAGCTGAAAGGTCCCTCCTTCTAATTGCTCGCATCCTACCAGCAGTTAGTGGCGTCCCTGCCACCCGCATCTGACCGATCAGTTGGACGGGGGACCGGGGGGGGGGGACCGGGGGGGGGGGGGGGGGGGGGGAGACGGGTGAGCGTGAATGTATAAATCATCCAGCACTTTAATGCGGTTTTCAGTGCAGTTTGTGACAGGATAGCAGTGGGGTTCTCTGGCCCGGTGTGTGTGTGTGTGTGTGTGTGTGCAGAAGAAGCAGTGATGGTTTTAGCAGAGTCTGTCCGTCTGATTTGGCAGCGCCCCGCCTCAGTGTGAAAGGCGAGAGAGGACTGTGCGTGTGGGAGATAATGGACCTTTCTCCACGCCACTCAGCGCTCCTTTGGCACACAGCTGGCACACAGCTGGTCATCCTGCAGCTCCTCCCACTGCAGCCCCTGTCTCTGCCCCTCACCCCTCCACACCCCTCAGCCCTCTACCGAATGCCAGACATATAGAATAAAGAAACAGGGGCTGACAGTAGGTTAAGACAGGACCCCCCCAAAAAAACGATGTTAGCAAATAATTAAGGATGTTAAGGGTGGGGTGTGGGAGCTGGCATGGGTGTAGACTGGGAGGACTGTCACAGTGGGAACTCCAGCTCCCAGGATCCATCTGGGTTTCGGCAGGAGGGGATCCGTCAGTGACAGACAGGTGTTCCTCAGCAGACACACTAATCCCTCCCCCCCACCCCAGACCCCCTCCCAAAACAGCTCGGCTCTGGGGAACGCTGAGACCCCCATTCCTCCAACCCCTCCTCCTACTACATTCACATTTGACATTTATTCATTTGGCACACGCTTTCGTCCGAAGCGACTTCCAAGAGAGAGCTTTACAGAAGAGAATCGGCCGCTGATCAAAACAGCGAGATGGCCCCAAACATTGCGGGTAGCCGGAACATGAAGCATTGTGGGAAACCAAACGAGTGCCAAAGCGAAGAACCACAAGAGCATGCAGTTAAACCAGTTCCAAATAGATGACATGAACCTCAAAAGTGCAATAGTGCACCTATAGGAAAGCAAGTAACAATGCTACACCTCACCGCGAGTACTGGAATTTGGTTACAGCTGGGCCAACAAGACTAAAAGATCCCTTCTTTCTGTCCTCTACCCTGATATCACCTATCTCCTCCATGTCGATCCCTCGTCACACTTTCCCTCTTTGACGCAGAGGTTAATGGCAAGACTTGATATCTCAACAACAACAAACTCTGAATTCACGTGAACAGACATCTTCCACCAGTTCCCCCGGAAACCCCTTAACAGAGAGCAACGGCCAATGAGCAAGGGCCAATGGGAGAAGGCAAACAAGAGAAAGAAAGATACATTTTTCTATAATCATCATAGGCTGGGCTTTCAAGGCCGCCATTGAGCGTTTCCCAAAATCCCCAAACGACTTTTTGTAACCCTGACATCGAAAGGTTAGTCCTAGAGTACAGCTACTGAGATGAATTCAGCAAGCTTTTCAAATCTACTTCCCTCCCTCCACACGCCCATCTTAACCACCTGACTTGGCCCGGAAAATGTGACCGGAGCCCCAAGACACCTAGGTACCCTGCCCTTGAGATTCAACCCACCTCAGGAGTTACAAACCGAGGCCTGTCCACAAAGCACAGGGGCCAGCCAGTGGAAAGATACAGGAAGTGGATGGTTAGGCTGAGTGAATGCCAGAGAAATGTCAAACAGATTGAGGGCGCTTGATCCTGTCACCGAGCGGCACCAGGGCCAGGTAGACGGAGCTGGTTCCCAGCATGCACCTCTACAGTAGGTCGGAGGTCAACACGGGACACCATAGCTCTGTGGTTGATTTCCTAATTTTTGTCTTTCTACTGATAATCTAGCAGGTAGTGTGACCTGATTGGGCCATTAGCTCATGTTTTGAGCCGTAGTTTACAAAAGACCGCGAAGCGGGAGAGGTCAGAGAAAGAGTTGTGCATCCTTGTTCATCTGCGCTCGTCACCCTTGCGACAATACGCAAGCGATTAGGACGGTCGAATCACGTCGAGTCATTTGCATACAAATGGGCCACTTGGCTGTTGTTATCACCGAGCGGCACAGACAAAACCACAAGATCACGAGTTTGCGAGTTGGGGGGGCGATGAAGATAAGGCGCCCGCTCTGCTGGGGTGCGGAAAACCACATCCAGATGACGAGGACGAGACGCTGTTCCCAGGTCCACC
>CM059323.1:2437969-2481415 GCA_030340685.1 Protosalanx chinensis | reverse complement strand
GAGAATTATTTCCAACTGCCGTCCATGTGACTTCCGTGTGAATGGTTCGGGCTTATTGATTGTGGCCGCAGTTGTTACTTGACCTCGGTTGCCATGGCGCCGGGTTACGTTGCCGCGCGAGGACGGATCATCTTTGCGTCGCCTCCGGTGTCGTGCCGACGCCTTAGCAAGCTCGGCACCGCCCCCCCCCAGGCCCTCGCCATTACGCCGTGCCGCAGCGCCCCGCCGCCGGGACCGCGGCGTCTCCGTCCTCCGCTTAGCGGTGAAAAACGAGAGCTGTCATGTTGTAATCGTGTCAGAACTGCGCTCGGTGTCGCTTTCCGAAACGAAGGGGAGGTGCTGCGACAGCGCGCGCTAAATCCTGGGTAAGTCTGCTGCTAGGAGGGGGTGTCGTGTCTAGGTATGCTGCGGGCTTTTGTGTGTGTGTGTGTGTGTGGTTAAGTGTTAAATGTGGGTACGCTGGTGTGTAAATGTGGTGTGTGTGTGTCTTTGTGAATGTGTTGGTTCGGCTAAACCAGGAGTGATAAATAAGTAGAATGATTTCAGAGACTGGGAGACGTCAGATAGGCCAGGCAGGGTTAGGGATAAGTGGAGAGACTCAGGGGGCCTTAGGGATAGGTGGAGAGAGTCGGAGGGGCCTTAGGGATAGGTGGAGAGAGTCAGAGGGGCCTTAGGGATTGGTGGAGAGATTCGGAGGGGGTTAGGGATAGGTGGAGAGAGTCAGGGACTTTTAAGGTGCGTGAAGAGAGCCAAAGAAGGGTTACAGAGGGTGCGGAGCATCAGGGGAAGAGGGGCAGGGAATGGTTAAGATGGGCGGAGGTCTCTGGGTGTTAGAAAGGATGGAGGGGGCAGGAGGAGGTGGGGAGGGTGGATTATCTGGTAAGGTAGAACAGAGGCTGGGCCGCAGGCTCCATGAGGGCAGAGCTGAGGAGGGCTGAGTGTTTGGAGGTCGGCAGAGTGGGCTGAGGTTCGGGGAGGGCTCCAGAGGTGGCACAAGGCAGATCTTTGTGGGGGGAAGACAGATGAGGTGAGCAGGCCAGGCTGTCACTGACGCAGGAGTAATGACCAGGCTAGCCAGCGCCCTCCATGCACTGACATTGTTTTACAGCTGTTTGGGTTTGGGCAGTCTGTGTCTTAATGAGGTGTTTGGAGAGTTGTGTGTGTGTGTGTGTCTGTCTGTGTGTGTGTGTGTGTGTGTCGGTATGCCGACGCAACATTAGCTGCTCAATGAAATCTTATAGGGCCCCACCAGCGGACATTTGGCCCCGACAGAAACACTCACAAACACATACACACGCTACCCACATATAACCTAAGACGCCTCTCCAATCTCACTACGGGCACAAATATAGCCACGCAAACGTACACAAACTCACACACGCAACAGGGAGCCTTGAAGGGGGGTTAGAAGCCGGATCGGATTCCTCCCTCGACTGCATCCTTCGCTCACAAACAGTTTGCGACGCTCCGCAGTCGTGCACGGAAGTCAAGTCCCCCCCCCCCCCCCCCCCCCCCCCCTCCTCTCAGGACCTGCCCCTCCTTTCTTCCACGCACTCATCAATTTACACCCCAAATAGATTGTGTCACTCCGAGTTATGGATGCATAATGCATTTTCACCAGCGCGCCTTTTCCTTCTCTCTCTCTCTCCCTCCCTTTAACATCGTTGAAATCCTCTTTAATACGAAGCGGTCCGCGCAGAGCTCCCTGTGACAGAATGAAAGCGGTACAGAGACGATCAAACAGGCCGCTTGTTTCGGGTCACGTCTCCGCCGCCTCTCTGTCAGGAACGTTCCGGAGGGGGGCTGGGGGGGGGGGGCGGGGGGGTGGTGGGGCTAATGAGAAGGGCACACACTCGGGTAGGAAGAAATCCCTGCGAAAAGCAACGCCCGACATCGCTACTCAGCCCGCCACCGCTACTCAGCCCGCCACCCCCCCCCCCCCCCCCGCCCCCCAGCCCGCGGGCGGCCCGGAGTGCTGGAGGGACGCGGCGGGCATCGGGAGCGCCCATCGCTGCGTCTGCTGGGAGCTCCGGGAAAAGAAAACCCCGAGCGATCGGTGGCCTCGGCTGCTGTCTTCCCCACGACTTGAGGTCCTGCGTCATTTGGTGTGTTTTGCCGTTCGATGTGAAGATGGGAGAGTGCTCTGGAGTCTACTACTAAGGGCTGTTTAAGCAAACGATCCCCTTTGAAAACTTGAATAGGAATCAAATAGGCGAATCAAACAGTCCGAACGAATCCTGCTCTGGAATCTTGTTGAGTGACGAGGCAGGACCCTGGAGTTTGGCGGTGGATGTGTGTGTTCACAGACTGGGCTAGACCGAGGAACAGCCATCTGTGGCGCTGGATCGACAGAAACCACACGAGAACACCCCAAAACACACCTACAACACCCCGGAATGGACCTGATGCAACCGTGAGCAGACGATCGGACCTATTCTTCGTGCGTTGGACCAAATGTGGATCGGTTCCTGGACCCCCGAGACCCGTCACCTCGGACACACAGACTCAGAAGCACCTCTTCCCTCATCCGATGTGCAATCACACCCAACTATGCCAAGCATTAGTTATTTTCAGCAGCGTTTTAACATATACACAATCTGTAGACCTCACATGTTCAGACATTCTGTATTTCTTATCTCTCCTCTGGAGACAAGGGCTTGGACATAGACTTGGACCCAGAGAGGGCCCAGACTGTGTGTGTGTGAGTGTGTGTGGGCACGTGCCTGGTACCCTCCCAGCCTCCAGGTGTGTGTGAGAAGCAGGGGCCTCTGTCAGTACCTCCTGCAGGGGGAGGGACATCTATCCCTGGGGTGTTTCCTGTTGTCTCTCCCTGAGAGCTCAGCTTCATCCATACTTTGACAGGTTTCATAAACTCCCTGTACTAAGTCACCGTACAGACAAGCATGCCGCGTGTGCCACGACTTCGGCCTAATAGGGGGGGAGAGGATGTGGAAGGGATGTGGTGGGACTTCAGAACCTGTAGGGAAGGTTGTTGCAGTGGGATTGTGGTTCTCACCTGTACAGATAAGCTTTTAGGTATAAGGAGGGAACTGGAAGTATTCCTTTCCTTCAAGTATTCTCATCGGTGTGTGTGTGTGTGTGTGTGCGTGCGGACACCTGTATTCCTCCATGCTGTACATGGCTTTTACATGCTTCCCATGTTTCCTATGTGTTCCGAATGGCCGTCGTGATTGATTTTGAAGCGGCATACTGAAAAACACCCCGGGCCAACGGACGTACCCAGGGACGACGCGGACAAGCGGCGTGGAAATTTAACACAGCCTTCACGTCGAAAAACCAGCTAAAAGAAGAAAAGGAAAGGTGTCAGAAAGAAGATCCAATCGGGTTTGCCACTGCTCTCTTCCACCTCGTTCCTTCCTTCTCTCTCTCTCTCTCTCTCTGTCTGTCTCTCTCTCTCTCTGTCTCTCTGTCTCTCTCTCTGTCTCTCTCTCTCTCTCTGTCTGTCTCTCTCTCTCTGTCTGTCTCTCTCTCTGTCTCTCTCTCTCTGTCTCTGTCTCTCTCTCTGTCTCTCTCTACGCTCTCTCTGTCTCTGTCTCTGTCTCTCTCTCTGTCTCTCTCTACGCTCTCTCTCTGTCTGTCTCTCTCTCTGTCTCTCTCTCTGTCTCTCTCTCTGTCTCTCTCTCTGTCTCTCTCTCTGTCTCTCACTCTCTCTCTCTGTCTCTCCTTCCAGCATGTTCCTGCAGCCTCTCCTCATGTCTCCCTCATCACATTTCTCCTTCTCTCAGCCCTGCGATAACCAGGGCCAGACTTGAAAGCAAGTCTTAAAGGACGCAGGCTTATACACTGTGCCAGATTTAGTTAAATAGCCGAGAAACGTTGGTGCCAATTCATTGGTAATTGTCCCTTCTGGCATAGTGTGTTGAAAGTCTTGGCGCAGTCTAAGCTCAAGATCACTGCAAGTGTTAATCTTCTTATGCTTAAGGTATCAGGTTTTCTTTTGATGTCGCTAAACATGTTGACTCCTATCTCTGCAGAGAAGGCAATCCAGACATAGCTACGAGCAAGAGGAATTTTGTATGTTTTTCGAGCGACCAAGAATTCCGGATTGTTTTCCTCTCTCAAGGTTCATTATGGTGGAGAAAAAAATACGAAACAAACCTTGGAAGAGAAAGATCTAGAAGAAAAAGGAAAGATTGGGCTGCACCTTCAGCAAAGTCTACCTTCTGTTGCGTGTAAAACGGCCTGTTACATTTTTTATGTGGAGAAATCCGATTTCAATGTTGTTTTTGACTGCCTGCTATAGTACACATCCCTGCTGTTATTGGTAGCAGCTCTGTCCATTGCTCTTTAAGATAAACAGCGAAGCCAGCCTCTTTCGAAGGGTGAATAATTTAGTGTGTAATTAATTTGTTAGGCCCCTGGGCTTTTCGCAGTGTGTGTGTGTGTGTGTGTGCGTGCAAACGTGTGTTGGAGGTGTGGCTGATGCTGTCAGTGATTGGTTGTGTTCAGATGTTGACGATGGTGACCACACAGAACCAGTCACTGGGGAATCTCCCCCAGGGACGCAGGTGGGGAGACCCAGTCAGCGTGCACTCGTCTGGGGCACCGAGCCCCAGGTATGCTGGGTCCCCCTCGGGCGCTCAGGTGAGCCTCCGTGATCAATCACTCACACTTGTTGTCAGGTTAGATTCTGGCTGCAGTCAGTCAGGCCCCAGGTGCTGGAGGATAGGTGCACAGGGCGTGAGATCAGGGCTAGCTGCCACATGTGGAAGAACACTGATCCCCCACACAGGTGGAGATTTGTCAAGGGCTCAAGTTTAAGAGCTCATCTCTGAATCGTGTGTGTGTTTGTGTGCGGGTCGGGCGGCTGGATGTGCGAATGCGTGCGTGGAAGCATGTCTGCAAAAGATTCGTTCTTGTTCAGAATGTGTTTATGTCTGCGGGGGGTGGGGTGGGGGGTGGGGGGGTGGGGGGGGGGGGGTCTTGTATCGTGTCAGCGTAGGTGTGGATGTTTACCAGAAGACACACGCAGACCGAAAAACACTGACAACATCCCAGTCCCCACATCCGTCCAACCCCCAAACACAGTCCTGTTCTCTCTCTCTCTCCCTCTCTCTCTTTTTTTTTCCTCACGATGTAGAACCAACTCCCTACTCTGAGCAATCAAAAGTAAATGTCTCTTTGCCTGGAGGGACTGTTTAAATGAGCGTCCGGGGAGATTTACGGTGGAGTTTAGAACTTAATTGTGTGGGTTTGTTATTGGAAAGAGACAGGTGTTGACTGAGCAGAGGCATGTTTTATCAATTTGGCTCTCTGTCTCCTTATGTATTTGAGGGTATTTGGTAATAAAAGCTGTGTTTTACTGTAATTCAACTTATGATTTAGTGGTGTCTGTCTTAAGCAGGCCACGTAGCAGTAAGGGCTCCCTTCCCGTGTGACTGTGTGGCTGCCTGTGTGGCTGCCTGTGTGACTGCCTGTGTGGCTGCCTGTGTGGCTGGACTGTGTGACTGCCTGTGTGGCTGCCTGTGTGGCTGGACTGTGTGACTGCCTGTGTGGGTGGACTGTGTGGCTGCCTGTGTGGCTGGACTGTGTGACTGCCTGTGTGACTGCCTGTGTGGGTGCCTGTGTGGCTGGACTGTGTGGCTGCCTGTGTGGCTGCCTGTGTGGCTGGACTGTGTGGCTGGACTGTGTGGCTGGACTGTGTGGCTGCCTGTGTGGCTGGACTGTGTGGCTGCCTGTGTGGCTGCCTGTGTGACTGCCTGTGTGGCTGGACTGTGTGGCTGCCTGTGTGGCTGGACTGTGTGGCTGGACTGTGTGGCTGCCTGTGTGGCTGGACTGTGTGGCTGGACTGTGTGGCTGCCTGTGTGGCTGCCTGTGTGACTGCCTGTGTGACTGCCTGTGTGGCTGCCTGTGTGGCTGCCTGTGTGGCTGGACTGTGTGGCTGGTTGGAGCCCCTGGGCAGAGGCCTGTTCAGCTGAACACCACCCAGAAGGTTTAGAGGGATGTTAGGTTAGAGAGGAGGCTGAGGCATCGAGGGTGAAGGCTGTTGAACCAAGTCACTAGAGGCCGGTGTTGGGCAGTGAAGAAGCTGGATGACCTTTACACTCGCACACAATCATGCTAACGTTGACGCTTGGAAAATGTTGTTTTTATTTCGACCCCAGCATTTACAGTACGTATGCTGACTTGATTCTTTAAGAGTTCTGACTTGGCCAGACTAGGCCAATTTAGTCACCAGGGCTAGATTCTGGCTCAGGAGAGTGGACCGGTATTTTGGTTGATAGACTGGCATCACTCAAACTCACTTGCAGCATGCGGGGTCACACCAAAGCTGGCACTGAGAGCTCTAACACACAGACGGCACTCACATTATCCAGCTAATGATGGAATTACAGCGCTGAGTCACCATGTAGCTACATGTAAGCGCCGCGGAGAAGAGAGGGCGGCAATAGATTATCGTCTGAGAAAAGAGGCACTTTCCCAGGAAAAGCAGCTGTCATTGAGAAAGAGAGGGAGAAAGGAGAGACAGAGAGAGAGAGAGAGAGAGAGGGAGAGGGAGGTGGAGACAAAAGGGTGAGGCAGGGAGAGCAGCAGAGAACATAAACTCCTGAGAATGGAGGTTCCGAAAGAGTGTAATTATGTCCCTCTGTAAAACACTCAATACTGTCATTATCATTGAGTCATTCGTCCACGCTGGAGGAAGACTCTGTGTTTAAAGCGGAGCCCCATCACAGCCTGAGGTGGAGACAGGAGTTGACTGTTTACAGGAACAGCATAAACTGCCTGTCCTTACACAGTCAATAAACAAGCAAAGTCAGTCATAGATGGACCCGTATGAGTGTATGTTTGCGTCTGTGTGTGCATGTAATTATGTGTGTGTGTGTGTGTGTGTGTGTGGACACGCACAGTGTAACGGGTCTCAGCTCTGATGTGGAGAGGCTGGAATCGGGAGGCTGGTGACTGCAGGCCCCTCCGTTGCGGTGACTCTGCGTAAACTCCGTGGTCACTCTGTTTTCTTACTCTTTGCTTTCAGAGCGAGCGTCTGAAAAGTTCATATTTTTTATGGCAACTCCGGACGAGCCATAAATTCACAGGGTTGTATTTTTATCCCCCTTGTACATAATGAAAGTTCCAGAGGACAAAACAGCCAGAGCGAGGGTGGGGTGGAGGGAAGGATGTGGGGGTGGGTGTGGGGAGGAGGGAGGTTGTGGTTTGAGAACACAGGGTGCAACTCTAGTGGACGTTTTGGGGGGGGGGGGGGCGGGGGGGGGCGGGGGGGGGGGGGGGAAGCAATTCTATGAAGTGTCATCCCCACCCAACCCCCCCACCCCCCCGGCCTAAGCCCCTGATTAAAGGAACGATTATTAGCGTCAACATCGCGCGACATAATGGCCGCCTGCGTCGGGAGAAACCCAACCAAGGAACGTCTGAATATTCTCAAAATGGCTCCAAGTTCAATGACATGTTACAAGCCTTGTGACAGTTTCCATTGTGCCCTTGCTCACGCTAACAAGGCTGGGGCTAAATCGGCTGGGCGCTCCTGTTCGCGCTGGAGTCGGTGTGCCTAGACAGGAGAAGAACGACTCCGGACAAGAGGCCCTCTTAACTATTCTATTATGGTAACACATACCGGTGGAGCAGGAGACACCGGAGAGCCGTACCCAGAAGGCCAGAGGCCCTGCGGGGCTGCTCGCCTCCTTCCAGTTCCACCCTCCTGTACTTGACGGTTGTCAAACTGTTGTGGCTCTATTGCTATTGTGTTGATTGTGGGAGCCAGAGTTTGAAGCAGGGGAGATTATCTGCTGGGTTCGCTGCCCTGGGGTGTGGGCCTGTAATGGAGACAAAAACAGCCCTGGCTTTTATCTCTGTTTCGGAGGCGACAACACGTCATTATACGCTGATGACGCAATGCTCTTTAAACGCATCTTGCGTAAGATGTCCTTATTAACTCTTGAATTTCAAACATTTTCGTTCAGAATCGACCGTGGCACGATCCTCATGGATCCACATAACTTCTCCTTGTGTCAGAGCTCGAGAGCGAGAGGCGGCGAGAGAGAGAGGGAGAGAGCGAGAGAGCGAGAGAAGGAATGGAGAGTGAATCCCCTGTTTGGTGAGATGACTGCGGTGGGGATGGTGGTGGGAAAAGCTGGAACCAACCCTGTTAAAACACGACAACATTCCCTCTTCAAACCACCGTGACTGAGTAGATTAGGCCCCATCCACGGCACGGCAATCCTATTTCCCAAAGACATCCAGGGCATTTCATTCTGAAACAATGGCGGCGACGCCTTTTATTGTGCTTTTATTGTGCACGGCTATTCCAGGAGTTACTGTACAGGGAAAGTCAACGAGTGCTTCGGGGAAACGTGTTCGAGATGCGAACCACATTTATGCGATTTATGCCGCGCTTAATTATTCCCGCAGATGTTTCCCTCGTGTGTCTACACCCATTAAAGTGGAGAGAATTAGGATTGGAGCCTGGAGAACCTCACGTGTTCTCCTGTAGCCGCAGCAGCCGCAGAAGCTTTGTAGGAGCGATGTCGCTCATCACACAGGGATGGATCCATATTTCATTGGGGCATGCATATTTTACAGAGCGACGCGGGTGTGCGACGCTTGCGGTGGCTCGCGGTGAGAAGGAGGAGCAGGAGGGGAGTGCGTGTGACGTTTGCGTGGGTTCGCCTCCTAACGGCGACCGGACACACCTGAATGCGTTCTGACAGAGGGAGAAACGGATGGTTCTTTGATGGCGGCCGAGGAAGGCGTCTATAGACGCGCCTCGACTCCTCATATGTTCTTATCGCACGTGTGAGGATGATCTCACAGGATGACCTGATAGGAAAAGCTCTGACTGACAGAGGCTCTTCCATTGCTGTGCTTTTGTGCTGTAAGCATTATGGGCCAGAAAGGTTCAACTTCTATCAAGCTAGTTATTCTATCTATGAATTGGAACCCGTGTTCATTGACCTGAAAGGTGAAACGACACAGCTGTGTCAAGGCCTCATCCAAATATGCCTGGGCAGCAAACAGGACAGGATGGATTGAAACGTCCAGCTTGGTGGTTGAACCGTGCCAGAGAAATGTAATGTGTGGGTTCACATGAGCCAAAAAGAGGTTCAACCAATGTTTGAGAGAGAGAGAGAGAGAGAGAGAGAGAAAGAGAGAGAGATGGGCAAAGAGTGAAAAAGAGAGAGAGAGGCTGCATTCAAATTGTGTCTGATGTAGAAGAGAGGAATGACTGGCAATCGTGTTTCGTCTCACCCTGAAGACACCCCACCACCACCATCCAAACCACCACCTCCACTTTACAACTCAAGTAACTCCCCTTTCCAACATTCCGAGGCCCACCTCAACAGTAAAGCGCAGCGCTGCGGTAAGGTTCACCAGAGCGACATCAAGAGTATCCCCAGCGCCAGCCTGTGGGGTTGTGGGGCCCTCGGCAACATCATGACAATTGGCCCCACTGGAGTAAAAATAAAAAACGGTCATAACCATTTTATAAGGGAAGAGAAAGCACATGAGACAACATTTCAAAAATGTAGGTTTTAAATATGAATCAATTTGCCAAGTTCCTCATTAAAAGTGATATCTGTTATTATGATCCCCCCCCAAGGTAAGGTGGGGCCCTAGGCGACCACTTGTATTGCCTTATGGAAAGGCCAGCTAATAGCGCCGTGTGCTCATGCTTGCAGAGTGCTTGATCAGTCTGTGGTGGAAGAGGCTCCTGGTTGGCCTCCCCAGCTTCAGAGGGGTTTACCCATAAACACTGCAGGGGCTGCGGGTGACTGAAATTGAGGGGAAAAAAACACTCCGGACACTGAGCTGGAGTACTGACTGCACCTTGACCGACGTGATTGACAGCTACATCAGAGATGGTGTTGACCGGATAACGTTGTACAACAGCGTTAACAGTTATCGATGATATTTGAAAGCGGACTCTTGTGACGCATATTAGGGAGAGATCGTATCCCCGTTGGTGTCATTTCTTGCACACGCTCATTCGAGTGCATCCTCCCACACATGCAGCAGATCTTGTGTACACAGGATTGAGGGTCTTTAACGCTCCCTCATTGACCAGCTCCAGAGTTTACTAATGAAACAGGAATTCACAATCTCTTTGATGTTTACTTTATTGATCGCAGACCAATGCTGCTTAATAGGTCCCCCAGCATCTGGGGCTAACACTGGTCCACGGATCGATCCACGCAGAGAGCAAACACACATGGAGGCTCACACCCACCCTGACAGGGTGATGAGCACTTTATATGATCCCTCCCCTAGAACGGATCACAGAAAACAGAGAGATAGATTGACGTAGATTAAGAAAGGTATATTTACTGTGAACTCGGTGACTGAGGCAGGTGTTGACTCCACGGGTATCTGATTGCCTTCAGTTTAAACGTGACACAACAGGAATCAAAAACATATCCTTTGCTGTTTCAACACTACCGCTCATTCATCCAAGGGGCGATCGCATATCACATGACTCTATTGCCAAAACACTAAGTACGTCTGAAACTATTCCAAGATGATAGCCTGCGATAGCTCTGCTCACCTCGCTGCCAGTACGCATACCAACAACTCAACTCATACCAACAAGTCATTTAGGCTGAAAGAAGCAGAGTTTGTGTGTTTCTATGTGTGTCGATGACTATCCTTCCCACTTAACAGAGTTTCATCAGGCCAGCAAGGCTGCTTGTCTGTCTGCTTCTCTGCCTCTTAGCCTGCCTGCCTGCAGACATTCTGACTTCATTGAATATGAATTATACTGACAGCTAGACTTATTAATTATGCCTTAAGCAGCATAGCTTACCAGGCCACACAAAGCCCTCCTTTCATAATCTAACCAAACATTTTTGCTATATGACGCCTCTTTTTATTACGGATCTTCCTGTTGGAGAACGAACTTTGACTGATTATATTTCATGTTTGCGTGCGTACAATATGCGAGCGTGTGAGCGACGTCGAAGAGCCGTACACCCTCATCACGGACCTCTGGGCGTCTTGAGGGACTCATGGACTCGGGAAGAAGGTTTTTACCGATGGCGTGCAAAGCTTTATTTGAATTCCACGCCCTCCACCCGCTCTTACAATCGCAATCACTCGCGTCGACTGGGAACGGTAGAACGAAGTGCACCGATGCTGATGGGGGGGGGGGGGGGGGGGGCACTGTTCCAGTTCGACCCTCCACAACACTTACCTCATCACGTTTACTACAATCTGACAAGCGGATTTTTTTTTCTTCTCTTCCAGACTGTGCCCTCCAAAAAGAGGGCAGGTGTAGGACTTTCTCCCGCCAGAGCAAATATGGGCGTGTCCTGTTGGGTGTCATCATGGACGAGAAAGAGCTCCTTCGCCCAAGGTCAAACGTTTTACTATTCAATCGATGGCTGGTAGCTTACAAATCATACATATTGATCAGAGTAATCATCGCACGGAATGTAGGGCAGACCGTAAAATCATATGCACTTAGTCTTAATAGCCCATATTAAAAGCAATTATGCACACAAACTTGGACTGTCTACCAGTATGTATATTATGCAGTCCCGATACGTCTTTTTTTCAACACTTTTATCTATGCAATCCTGACTATAAATCAAAAACTCTACTTGCTATCGACTGCTTCAGGTGTAGGGCCAATGAACCCCCCCCTTCCCCGCACTCACACACACACACATCACCCTCCTAGTTTGTGAAACTGAAGACCCCATGTCCTTGAGGGTAAGAACTGCTGTATGATATCATGTTTTTTTTTTTTACATTTTATATGTGTGTCAATAATCTGTGTATTTACTAATGAATGTGCGAGCGAGCTTACTAGTGACCTGCTAATGAGTCAGGTGCACTTGTGGGAGTCAGACATCGGGTCAAGGACTGGGGAGAGTTACGGTATCGTTCTTCAGTCTTCCTGTATGTGCGCCCGGCGCTTGCGGTCTTGTGTGATCACAGACCTCACCTTCAGGTGTCGAGGATGAGACCTTATTCTGATCCGTCTGATACAAAATGTGTTACAGGCAGAGTTGAGATTACATATAGATGCTGTCTATTGGAGGCCCTATTCGTGTTTCTGTTTTTTTTTTTCAACATCTGTTAAACTACGTCGAATGTATTGTGGATTATAGTGTCCAAAGAAATGAAAAGAATATCTTACATTGGCCTCCGCAAGAGAGCG
Source organism: Protosalanx chinensis (assembly GCA_030340685.1). NCBI lineage: Eukaryota > Metazoa > Chordata > Actinopteri > Osmeriformes > Salangidae > Protosalanx > Protosalanx chinensis. The sequence continues at coordinate 2,469,282 of CM059323.1, read as the reverse complement.
GTCTACAGAAATTAAACAAACATTTAAAGTACAGTGTCAGAGATAAACCATGTAGAGTACAACATTGTTCGTTTTTGTCATTAGTTTTTGCCAGGCTGCCATTTTGACTGAGAGAATCCTGATGACAGATGGGAAAACAAGATGTCTCATATCCATAATTGTCTGAGAAGGAAAATTGATGCTTATACAAAACAAGAGCTTAGAAAGTTCATCTTCAATGCCGTTTCTCAGTCTGATGATTCCTTTTTTTTTTGTTTAATGACCACTTTTCCCTTCTCCCTCTTTCATCCGCATCAAGACGAAACGAGCTCATGAAAAATGTATTGGCGATCATCTGCATACTCCGATCCCCCTGATTGTGTCTCTGTTTTGTTTCTATGTTTGGGGGAGAGGAATGAAAGCTGTCAGTGGCGTAGAGAAAATCTCAATTTCTCCTTTTGACAAATTCACTTTGGCTCTTTGACACCAGTAATGAGGTTATCACAATCAAATATCCCCGCCTATCTCCCTTCATCCACTCCATCAAGCAAAGAGGGAACTCGGAGATGGGAATGAATATTTAAAGATCTGTTAAGCGGTTACATTTGATGTTAAACATGTGATCCGCAGCTGAGCTGGAGCTGGAGCGGCCCTCTTACTCTACTGTAAAGGTCTGATGCCCTTCGACCCCAAAAATGTTGCTCTGAAATATGGATGAACTGAAAAGGGGTCTACTTCACACACACGTGCTTAAACCTTGCATGAATATTAAATCGTGCACGCTTTCTCCGAATTCTTATGTCATCCATCTATCGTATTATCTAATGCCGTATCCCATGTGAACTGGATCCCATACTGCACCGGCCTTTAATTGCTTTTATCAGTTTTATTGTGTGAACGGAGCAGGCTTTGATGTATTTAAGGGACCGACCTAATGAATCTGTGAATGCAGAATGGGTCTATCAGGGGACCTGGGCAGGGGGGAGTGGTGGTGGTGGGGGGTGGGGGGTGGGGATGGTGATGGGGGGGTTGAGGTGGGGAGCAACAATGCATTCTTTAGTGTGCTAGCGGTGGTGAACAAGTGAGGACTTAATCGAGCACAATTGCCCAAAGAGCAGAGGGAAGAAAGGCAGAGGGGTGTAATCAAGTGTAAACATCCATACAATGTTGTCGGGGGAGATGCATGGCCCTGGAGTTATGGGAGCGGAGCTGGTGAGGGTGGGACTGGGACTGGGGCTGGTGAGGGTGGGACTGGGACTGGGGCTGGTGAGGGTGGGACTGGGACTGGGGCTGGTGAGGGTGGGACTGGGACTGGGGCTGGTGAGGGTGGGACTGGGACTGGGGCTGGTGAGGGTGGGACTGGGACTGGGGCTGGTGAGGGTGGGAGTGGGACTGGGGCTGGTGAGGGTGGGACTGGGGCTGGTGAGGGCGGGAGCGGGGGTGGTGGGGGTGCAGTTAGCAAATATGCAGCAGTGCTTTTGACCCTGTGGTGACCGCTTGGCTACACCCGTTCCTGCCTCCCGGCAACACCACCCCCCCCTCACACACACACACACACATACACCCCCCCCACACACACCCCACCCTGCTTCCCCATCAGTCGTTAATCATCATTTGGAGTGAGAGCAGGACCTGTGTGTGTGTGTGTGTGTGTGTGTGAGAGCAGAATTATGGCATACTCCTACACCACCTTCCTTCATTTTACAACATGGCATTTGTTTCCTCAGTAGTCTGTGTACGTGTTGATTTTTAATTCATGTAATGCCTCTTTTCTTGCTAACTCGGTCAATGCCTTTCTCTCTCTCCCTCTTCTATGAGAGGGAGGCAGGGAGGGAGGGACGGAGGGAGGGAGGGATGGGGTGCATAGATAGAGCGAGAGATGGGGGGGGGGAAGGGGTTGGATCTGGTTACGGCTGGCTTTTCCCACAAAGTGATCAGAGGCTGAAAGTTGAGAGCATGTGTCGCTTGCAGCAGGTTTGCTCCCGTTTCCAGTTGAACCTCTTATTAAACTGTCCTTTGTGCACCCTCTCTGCCGCCAGAGTCCCGGTTACATTCACATACCCGTCAGGTCAGCCAGGTTAAGGGCTGCAGGGAGGGGCTTGGAGCTAGGAAAGGGCGGGGTGGGGTTGGGTGGAGTGAGGGGTGACTCGGAGGGTGGAAACTACCTCACCCCTGTCTCCCTGTCTACTCTGGGTGTGCGCGACAAATTGTCAGAAAGGCTTGAAGTACATAGTACAACAGTTTGATGAGCAGCAGCGACAATCAATTCATTAATCATCATTTTATGCCTCATCAAACTCTTTGCCAGCCCCTCTAAGGGAGTTACACAAATTAGCCACTGAAAAAGCAGTAATTTTAGTTTGGCTAGGTAAGTGCTTTTTGATTGCCTTCTTGAACAATGCTCGCCTTGACAAGCTAATAAATCAGATCTCTCTAAATGTGAAGAGCAGGGAGTGTGAACAACGACACCGAATTTCAGACCTCTTTACAAAAGGGGAGTATGTGGGACAAGGAGTTTTACTACTGCCCAAACTCTTTCAACCCAGACAAAAAGGCAGCACTACAAAGCTCTTGAAAACAGAACAGCGTCAAGTTTCAATACAATTCCAAACGCCAAACTGTAAAAAAAAAAAAAAACATATATATATATATATATATATATATATAATAATAATCTCAGTTTGATACATAAATCCCTCAAGCCCAAATGAATGTGATAACATTCGGGGAAACTATAGCCTGCTGAGCCTAGCTGACAGAAGAGCCTTACTTCACATTCTCTTCAGGTCCATGCAGATGGCTGTTCCTCACAGCGGCCAACAAATCATCCATCAGGCTGGAAACAGCTCTGTTATCGGAAATGAGGTCAATAGCTGCACTTGGAGCCTGGTATGCTGCTAGCCACATTAGCTGGCTGTTAGTGGTAGCGGCAATTTGTTGAGCTGCGATGCTCGTTTGTGGAGGGAGGATGGGAGGTCCATTTTAAGACGCCGTGGGATTGTGGGGACCCTGTGAGGTGGGTCAGAGGTGGGGTACGGGAGCTGGGGTGGGTCTTTATCTGTTTACAGCCTTGTTTTGATGAGATTAGTGATTGCGGTTGGCTGTTACCGCCCTGCTATTAAGAGAGCTGCAGCCAACACTCTCCTATTGGCCCAAAGCCATCGCTTGATTTTGGGAAACAGAACACATAACCTTGTCGTGAATCCTAATCATCCACTAATATCTGAAGCTTTCAGGTGTCAAGTGTGACATGACCAACCGCAAACGGGAGCGGATATGTTTTGCTTTTTGTATTTCCAATGTTGAATGACCAAAACAAACATGTTTGTGCAACTTGCATGGTGAATAAAAATCAAAATTCTGAATTCTGGAATCTCCACTACCTGTGTTCCGGAAGCGTTCATCAGCGATGGGTGCTCCGCATCTTGATTTGACGACGGTGGCTTTGCATCACAGCCGGCCACTCTCTTTAATTGGTTTAGAGACCGTGTCACACATGGGGCCCTCCTCCTTTGTGTTCGAGGGAGGAAGAGTGGAGTTCTGAGTCCAGAAATCCTCTCCTCTCCCCACCTCATTAGCGTTCTCTCTCACACACAGCTGAACTGAACACAGCTCAAAATAACTTGGCCAAAAATATATATATAACAACACAGACCCCCGTTTATCTCCATCTTGGGAACTGATCCAATTAAGTAAGTGGCCATTTGCATCCGTCAGGCTGCACCAAACTGGGGAGAAAAGGGGTCCGCTTGGGGCCAACCATAAGGGCCAGCGAGAGGAGCTCCATGTGTGTGCAAGGTGGCTGAGCATGGGAGGGTGAGGAGCCCCCAGGTGAGTGGCTGATAACGGTAATAGTCCTGCTCCAACGTGAGTGTGGGTGGCGGGCGGGTGGGGTGGGGGTGGGGGGGCTGCTCGGTGGAGACAGGCATTGTAGCGGTCATTAGGACAGATATCTGTGTCGTAATGTGGAGCAGATGTTGGGAAGAAAGGGATCATTTAAAAAGGGCAAATGTAAATAAACAGTCAGGCAGCTTGGTTCCCCCCCCCTGCTCCCTCACACACACACGCATGCACGCACACACACACATCCCTCTCCTGGCACCTCTGAAGTCACTGAAAGAAAACAGTTAATCAATCTTCATCAGGGCTATTAAGAATGTAGTTTTATCACACCTTATCTTTGAAGTGCTGCAACTCTGAACATACCGGATCGCAAATAAAAATATTTCTCAATTCTATGCCTGGATAAAAGTGTGGATTACTATTCACGAGTTAGGCCTTTTTTTAATTACAATTGTCAAAAGTTGCTCAGTAGTCTTACAATCATGAAATATCATGTTTATTTCCATGTACTTCCTAATCTGTGATGGACAATGCACAATTTTCATTTGCCATTGAAAGCAAAGGTGTTTAAATGTTCCGCACATAGTCACATAAAGAATCAGGTGAGCTTCGGTATGTCCTCCAGACGCTGTGTGGACACACTCACCTCTGTGATGAGTGCTTAGTATAGAGCGTTGGTGTCAAACTAGTTCCATCGAGGGCCAAGAGGGTGCAGGTTTTTGTGTCAACCAAGCACTACTACAAACGAGTTTCTCTACTTACTGAAATAAGGTGGAGTAGTGCTTGGTTGAAGTGAGAACCTGCACCTTCTTGGCCCTCGATGGCATGAGCACCAGAGTTGACAGTTACCTACCTTCTGCGTAGCCTTCCCTTGCTGTGTGTGTGTGTGTGTGTGTGTGTGTGTGTGGGTGTGTGTGTGTGTGTGTGGGGGGGTAACAGTTAGCCCTTACATGGCCAGTGAGCAGAGGCCTCCTCCAATCACGGGCTCAGAAACTCAGACCACACTGCTGTGAACGCAGGCTGGTCAATGAGCTGTCCTTCAAGGTGCTTTCAGAGTCATGTGACCACAGTGTGTGTGAGTGTGTATGTGTGACCTTTTTTATAAAATGTTATTATAAATATGCGTATTATTAGAGTAACACAGATTACCCCAACCATAATGTTCATAATAACAAAAATAGTCATTCTTATCATAATAAATGTGATCTATTATAATGAATATATATATACGTATTATTAATTCATTAATAATAATTTATCACATGTGCCAATTATGATTATTTATATTTTTTGGCTCATTGCTTCTGTATTGCAATTTTTTTGTTCTAACTTAATTCAGGGCATGCGATTTCGTGTAGAGGCAAGGATAAATGATCAGTGATGTATTTGGCAGATTTTGTATTAAACCTGCAACGGTGTTAACAAGGCATTCGTGTTTTTATATGGTATGAAGTTCACACCCCATAAATATTGTCTTCGTTCTCAAACCCCAGCCTATTCTTAGTTTTGTCATTCACCTTCTAGACTGTTAACCTTCTAGTCAGCCTAAATTTCAAACTGTCTTTTAATTAACTGTCCCTGAACCTCAAGAGTTCATAATTCTTCCTTAATGCGTTCTTTCTTTTCTTGATATAAATGTTTTATTTATGTATTGAGGCCTCTTCTAAGATTACACATTAGACATCTGAAAATTACACGTGTAATCTATCCCCAGAGAGCTCTTAGAAATAGAGAAACAGTCTGTGAGGGGGTAAAGTCAGGGTAAATAGCAGTAAATCATCTCTGCCACCTCGCCTGGGCTGGTTTACGAGGTGTTGGGACTATTTTAAAAGTTTATCTAAAATGAAGGTTTGGAGGTCGTAGATTCACATCGTAGAGTCTCTTTACCCTCCCCTGTTCTTCTTATTCAGTTCTTCAAAGACACAGAAGCGTCACGATAATATTATATATCTCATACAATATATATCTTATTATATATACTCACACACTGAAACAGCTGGGCTGAATTTTCCACCCAAAAATAAATTAATAATAATAATACAGAGCCACCACTTCGTGATGTGATGATTAAATATGGAGAGGGAAATATTCCCAAAGCACCACATTTAAATACCACTGCATTTCAATTTGGTTTGGAATAGTTTGGGTGTTCACATATTTTTACTGGAAAGAAAGCTGACCAGAAAGGATTTCTTTTGTTGTTGCAAGTTGTTATAAACAAGACAAATGCCTCGACATGCTGTCAACATGGACCACAGTGACAAAATGGCTTATTCTCATGCTCTCCTGCAAAAAGCTACACTCGCCTTTGGCAACTAACGAAATCAACATATTGTCCACTTCACTGATGGGATGGGGATGGGGAGGGGGGGGTGGGGGGGGGGGAGGAGGGGGGATCTGTATTTGGCAACACTTGCTTCATCTAAACAGGTCAGGTATCCAGAGGTGTCTTTTTACAGCGTTTGAGCTGAATTTGACCCTACGACATTTCAGATGTATTGGATCATTGGCTTTTTATCTAGTAGCTGTTTGTGTGTAAAGCCTTATTTGGTCCACTGAGTGTATTTTAATGACGATTGGGTATGTGTTTATCATCAGGTTCCTGTTTCAAATGGTCGTCTTATTGACGTTGAGAATGATCTAAGGCCTGATGAACATGGAGGTATGCTGAGTCTGGTTTGAGCTGCAAATGGAGCCAAGCTGGGACACATTACCAAGGCACTGTTACAAAAAAACAATAGCCTTCGATTTGATATGAAAACGCATAATAAGTAAATAAAGTAGTACAGCATGTGTCCAAACTTTTAGTTGAGCTCTATACACTTCCCTTGAAATGAATGGTACGGGCCTACACAACATTACGACTGAGCAAGGACAATTTATTTTAGCTGCAACAGTAAAAATAAAATATCTTTTTTTTTAAGTAGACTTGTTCCATATTGTGATCCTGACTTTTATGCGAGACAGCAGAGTATTGGTGCTCATCTCGTCATACCTGTCAACTTGCCATCAATTTCCAGCAGCTGCGCTCTAACGTCTTCCAGTTAAAGCACCACAACATCCTTGCGAAGCCCTAAAGCAAAGGTATTTGCCCAGTTTATAGTTAAATAGTATTATTAGGATGCAATCTAATCAAAGAACAGCCTCTATCGGATGTAGACTGTATGCTGTACAAATTGAAAGGCTGTGGATGAACGTTGGCAGAATTGATACACGTTTATCTGATGCACCAAGCAGACAGTAAGGATCAGTTCCTTCTGACAGCCTGGTTCAGTCCAGTGTCTGGTAGGCTGTTTTATCCCCACTTAGGTTTGTCACATTGAACCAATGCCTGTTTTCCAAACCATGAGCATGACGTATTAATTTGCACGAATAAAAATAAAGGCCTTAAAAAAAAAAAGAATCATGCCGGTGATGAGTTTGCGAACATGATGAAAATATTATAACGTAGACTGCTGCGACAAGAAACTATAATAATAAATAGCATAAAATAATTATACATGGGTCTAATAATAATAATTATAATAATAATATATATATATGTTTTGGTGGATTGATGAAAGAAAAAGCAGAAGAAAAACCCCTTCAGATAAAGGAGACTTGATGGGGCATCAAAAGGCCCTGGTCCTTTCTCCCTATGGGCCTGATTGGAATAACAAAGCTGTTCAAGGCAAATTATGCGCATAGCACATGTTAAGTAGGCACAGCACGTCTTTAAAACATCACGAAAAAAATCAGCTATGCCACAAAATTAGACTCTGTAAATGTGGTCGAATGATTTAGGCTATTTAGGCTAAAGGCAAACATGACAAGCAGGTTTTATTATGTTGTGCCCATGTTATACATTTCCTTTATCTTAGTATGTAATTTAGGCAATACTTCAGATTTTTCTTGAACGAAAAAAGATGCTTTCAACCGCATTATCAAAACCTTTGCGTTTTTTGTCTTAAAACCCAACCCTATTGATTATGTTTGACAAGTAAACGATTCAATATTTACCAAATCGAATATAGATTATTTATATAACTGAAATAGGGTTAGTATTGTCAGTCTGAAACATCAGTTAATGAATTTAAAAACTGAAATTTCAAATAGGCCCTATATCTATTATATTCTCTAAGGGGACACTGCATCGAACACTTCTATTCCTTGAGGGATCAGCAAAGAAAAACATAATTATGCTATTTAGCTGGCTGATGTGTTGCAATCGCTGCTCCAGCACACTGTGACAGATTAAAATAGAGGCCTAGAATAGAGGACATTAGGGCTAAGGGAATTATATAAAGCCCAAGGGAGTTTTCAACTGTGGAAAGTAAACTATAGAGATTAATGGGAGCTGTAAACAAGAGCAAGCTGGCCCACTTCAACTCATGATGATCATGCTGATCATGATGATTATTAGTATTAATAATAATAGTATAATAATGTAACAGTTGCATACACAATAAACTGTCGAGAAAAAACGAAAACGTATAGCGCCATATAGACAAACTAAAAATACTGCTATAAAAATGTTTTTGGCCTATGCACAAATTTTAGGTCACCAAAATAAACAAATCTAATCGTATATTAGGCTAATTAGCCGACGAATAATCATACCACAATTTTAATTAAAACAATAATAATCTGACCGTTTCAGTAACTACGTTGTGTTGCTTAAACCTTTGTGTTAAACTATTTCATATCATTTGCATATGCAAAATAGGATCATAATTAATTTTTCTGTCAAGAAACGATCCCGAACCTTAATAAAATCCTAGAATTATCGTTGTTAAAAAACATTCATAGATTATATATTTAGTATGATTTTTCATGACATTTTAGTCAAATATTCATACACAGCAGGATTTCCATAATAAACGTCTAATAATTAAAAAAGTAGCTCTCCTCCTCTGCACTGGTTCTTATTTTAATCTAGGCCATTTGATAAGAGAAGGTTTTCCATGAACAGAAATGAACCAGTGAAATTAGGAGCAAGTGTGACCCCTACCTGCAGAAGAGGGGAGAGTTAGAGGACAGGGGCAACGGTAACTATGTGGCCTTTAGAATAACTAAAATAACTCTCCCAATTCATGTGTTTCACATCCAAGGAGTCGCCAACATGAATGATATTAACAGGGCAGTATTGCTCTAAAGCCATAATGCATGGTTGCCTCCTTTTAAAAGCTTTTTTCCACGCCTTGGAAAATAGTAATGAGGTCTAAATTTGGCATAAAATCGAACTCATTACCGCAGTTCACCACCTGATTGCTTTGCATAAAACACGATGTGGTTGAAGAGTAATTGGGTTAAATGACTGCGCCTCAATGTTATTATATCAATTTTCCCCCTTCCTTCAGAACTATAGGGCTACATGTAAGGAGAATATAAAGTGGTTAAGAATATGCCAAAAAAAATGCTCAACATTTTTCATAAAGGGTAAACAGGTTTTCCTGGCTGAAGGACTGATCTGCATACTTTAAAAGAAATAACAACCACATCGAAATAAATTCATTGGCCAGAGAGACTGCATGACACATGAAACCAGTTAACCCCTCAGAATAATAGCTGCACACATGTTTTTTTTCTTCATAATTTACTTCAAAGATAGTGTGTTGTCCATTTTAAATACAAAATTGCTACATTAAATATACATATTAGTCTTTAATACAAATAGACACAAGCGGCTGCAGCGATTAAGACCAATTTTAGTTACATCTTTAGGATTTACCATTCAGAAACTAAGATTTGAGAATAAGCATTTTTACTCAGAAAATAATTGTCATCGGAATTCGCTTAATTTTTTTTTTTTTTAATGCAACCACAAATAATAAATAAAAAGTCCAGAGTGTTTTGGAAAAGGAATCAGGTATTAAATGTTTGACATACCTTTCTTTAGTTCATAAGGGGAGTCTTTACAGAGATCTACCTGCGTTTGGCCTCTGACCTTTTGGCTTTCTCTCACCAAAGCCTCTGCTCTATTTAACACAGTCTGGTTTAATCCATTAAAATGTGCCGTGGAGCCTGTGCTGGAACTGTGAAGATGTCCAAACCCGCCATAGTTCGTGTACCCCGGGTAAAAAGGGGAGGTATAGTAGAGAGGCCTGGATAAGACAGTGCTGTTAGGGAGAGGGCACTGGGGGGAGGACCGTGATGGCGAACCTGTGCTCTGACCCATCCCCCCCGGGGAGGCCTGTGGCCCCTCATGGGTGCTTTTACACCTGTCTGAGGACGTGGCGATCTCTGCCAGGGACCAGAGTTTAGGTTTAGGGGCCGAGGGGGGGGAATGGATAACAGACGTGACGTTGCTGTGCGCTGTGCCCGGAGCATGGTGCGTTTCTGACGGCTTCTCTTGCGCAGGAAGCTCAGTCCCCCGAGGCCCTGCGGAGGGACTGGAGGTGGGGGGACTGGAGGTGGGGGGACTGGAGGTGGGGGGCTTCAGTAACTCTGTCCGCCCCTCCTGGTCTTTTAATTCCGAGTCGCTCAGGAGGGGATCCATTTCTTTCCCGTGGTTCTCCTCCTTAAATCTGTCTTCCCCCGGGTTCAGCAATTTATGATCTATAGCGAAAGAGAAACATGAGTTAAGTTATAGTAAAAAAAAAAAAAAATACCCAAAGGTTTTGGTTTAAGAATGTTGCAAACGGTTTTAGGGTGATAATCACATGTTAATAAAAATATAGAGAAAAAAAATCCAGAAATTTAACATTACCATAATAATAGTTATGATAATATGCATCGAACAATAGGCTCACTCCTTATACACCCTTGAAAAACCACGGTATTAATGATAATGCCATGGTAATTATTACCATTAGTCGAATACAAAGTGCAAAAAAGCACCAGCTGTATCCTTATTATACAGTTAAAGATAAATGGACTGCTAAATACTGCGTCACCAGCAATTTCTGCCCCATAAGAAGTCAAATGAGAGGAGTTCAAGGTGATTATTATTTCAAGCAATTGTCCCATTATAAATAATATACCACCATTAACCAGCAATCAATTTTTCACCCTGACTGGAAATGACTGTTATGAAAAATGTATGATTTTTTTTTTTTTCAACACAGACCTGACTCTGTGTCTGTGGAGTCTCCCTTGTCTGTTGTCTTGTTGGGCTCATCTTCGTCATTCTTCTCCAGATCAATGTTCTCATCCTCTTCCTCGTCCTCACTGCGGTTCCTGGGGGTCCAGGTCATCTTGTTCTCCTTCTTAAGTCTCCTCCTGGCGTTGGCGAACCAGGTGGACACCTGAGTGAGGGTCATCTTGGTGATGATGGCCAGCATGATCTTCTCCCCCTTGGTGGGGTAGGGGTTCTTACGGTGCTCGTTCAGCCAGGCCTTCAGGGTGGCAGTGGCGTCCCGGGTGGCATTCTTTCTGTATGCCGGGTCACCGTAGGGATATGAGCCCAGGGGAGCAGCATAAGGATGGTATCCTATAGACCCTGCCATCCCAGTGGTATGGTCGTATGGTGACCCCTAAACAACAACAATAACAGCAGCAAAACATTAATAAATGGTGTCCAACTAATTTAATTCAGTGTTTAGGAGGCCAAACTTGGAGGGGAAAACATCATAATTAAAAAACTCAACTCAGAATTAATCAAACACACACACACACACACACACACACTATTTCATCACCAATTATTGTGGTTTGCAATAGACTGACTGCCTTTCTAGGTTTTACTTTAGAAAAGTTATTTGTCTACTACTGTGGGCTTTTTTTCTCTTACAAATAGAGTCACTATTTCATTTATTATTTTTATTTTATGTGGGCCTATTGGCAGTAAAAGATTCCTAATTTAATGCATTAGATTGTATGCCTAATAGGCCTTCTTCCTGACTTAAACCAAAACTGTACGTTCTGATCGATCTGTCTTTTATGGCAACAAATTCTTCATCTTGCCTATAAGAGCTTTACTAATGTTCTGGTTGCTTTATCATCCCTTTCCCACTCTGCATTTCAGCTCTGCGCTAAACAACCAAAATGTGGTCTTTGTCCATTAACCTTGGCAGCATTTAGTTCACATTTTGAGTGTACTAATATCAGCAACCCAGTAAATAACTCAATCTAACACAGTATTTTCTAGTAAGAATGCTTTTGTTGGTTTTGTATATGAATGCCTTCAGCCTTACACTGTTAAACTAACCCTGGATGACAGCAAAGTACCCCCTACCCCCCTCCCTCCCTCCCATCCCTAAAAAAAGCTAATTACTCAAATTTGGCATTATATCATTTAGTCTTTCATAACACAACCAACATTAACACAGCCATTACATCATGCCATTCTTAGGAATGAGGTCAGCAAAGCATAATAGTCGCTCAACTTAATGTAAAATATCTGATCAGACATGGGGGGCCAATCCATGTAAATCATGCAGGGTCCTGTCTGTTATCTGGGTTATATTGTTGCCTGCTTTTTGCTTGTAATTTATTTTTTAATTGATAGGTAACTTTGCCATTCTCCTTCTGGCAGGGGGACTACCAATGGAAACTAGGCTTGTGTTGGGTGCATTTACATTTGATCTGTAAAATGTCAATTAATGTATACTGTCCCTCTATAACGAATAAAAAGTAAATAAATAAAAAAATGTAACAATTATGAGCTCTTACTATAATTGGGCGCATTTACATTTCATCCGTAAAATGTCTATTAACGTATACTGTCCCTCTATAACAAATAAAAAGTAAATGAATAAAAAATAATATGTAACAATTATGAGCTCTTACCACGTATGAGGTGAAGGTGGCAGCCTGGTCTGCCCCATAGGGGAGATGATGGGAGCTGAACCCGGGCGACGCGCCGGTGAACGCGGCAGCAGATCCGGCATAAGGAGCAAAAGCGGAGCCAGAGGAGGATCTCCCCAGCTCCTCGGTCCTGGGTCCCGAGATCACACTGGTACTGTACCCCGGGCAGGAATACAGAGCCAGAGACGCGGAGGGCTGGTACAGGTAGCCCTGAGGATACGCCATGCTGGAGGAGGACACCCCAAAGGAAGGAGACCCCACAGTAAAGCTCACTTACTTGCTGCACTTTTTCCCCTTTATTTTCTTCTCCTGCACTGTCCAATCTCAGTCATAGAGTCGGGAATAAACAGACAAGCTGTCTGTTCCCCTCTAAAAAGATTGCAGTAAAAAGTGAAAATGTAGTAATCAAATAGTCTACATAGATTTAGACAATGATTTAGGTTGATGTCAGTTGTTTGTGGCTGAGATCTCTGGTCTGGTCTCTCCTTCTTTTTCTATCTTAGTTTCCTCGCCTTTCCAACCGTGCAGATGAAGTTTTTTGGCCGTCAGATGGGGGCTTTGCCTGGGAAAATGTCCTGCCAAGATGCTAAGTTGGAAATAGAGGATTCTGACGCCCTCCTGCCTTCATCACGCTCCTCCTCCTCTCTGGTTGTAGTCAGAGGAGGAAGAGGCAGTCTCTCTCCCCCTCCCTCCCTCCCTCTCTCCTCCTGTTTCTCTCTCTCCCTCCATGTTTTCTTTTTTTCTCTCTGCCCCCCTTTCCCCTCCCTTTGACTAACAATCCCTCTCTCCTTCTTTTTCTCTCTTTTTCCTCTAACAAGGCTGGTTGCAGTGAGACTCAAGTGCGCCAGCCCCTGGATGGTGTAGATCAACTCTCAACTTTCTTTTTTTTTTTTTTCTAAATAAGAAGCCTTTCAGACTTGATCAATAACAAATGGTGCCGTGGTCTTCTTCCAGGTGGGGCGTTTTTGCCACATCCAAGAGGAAAAGCGCACCGTGTTGCGCGAAAGGACTTCTTTTTCTGAAGACTTTATTGTGTCTGAGCGCACAACTTGTCAGGTTTGAATATTTAAGCCTCCAAAAAGACTTGACTGACATGATCTTGTGCCTTAAAATTAAAATCTGCACCGGGAGCCTAAAGGGGGTGACGGGGTTTCAATTGGATTATATTGTGTTTCTCCACATTATTGCATCAGACGCGCGTTTTTGGTAAGACAAGGCAAGTTATAGACACGGATTGTAAATGATAAAGGTTTTATTTCCAATTGTTTTGCTGTCTTTTTATTGCATACATCCGTCATTTACATGCGTGAGACCCGTTTAATTGACTGAGATGTGTAAAATTCCCAAACATTGGGATGGTAAATCTAGTCTACTTTTCTCTGAGATTATCTGTTTAGTAGTTTTTGCCTTTATGTTCAGGAATAAGCCAGTCAGACACACACACACACACACACACTCCCAGCAAGGGAAGATTAGGACCATATGAACTCAGCAAATCCGCTACGACCACTGAATGTAATCTCATTTTATTCCGGTAGATATATTTCTCTGATGCAATTTATAATAAGTAACCGGCAGGATTTATTTGATATGTATATATATTTATTTGTTTATCTAATTGTGATCCTTTGACGCCAAATGCAATCTGATTCTCCACTATGAAAACAATTGGAAACCAATCTGAACAATCAGAAAGTATATTGTGAAACAACAATTTGCACTATTTATCACAATAATATTAATAATAGTCATTTGTAATTGACTGAAGAGTAATTCATGTCTTTCCCTGGTCCATATCAATTGTTCCAAATACTGATATGTTTGGAGTCTAACTTGTCAACAATATCTGACTATACTGATATTCAGAGGCCATGGTCACACTGCTGATTTGCAGGCATCAAAGTTCAAATCTCAGATACACCGAAAGGGATCGCTGCAGGCACTGCTAAATAGTGTGTGTGTGTGTGTGTGTGTGTGTGTGTGTGCACAGTGTCACGTGCTGTTAGGCTCTGAAAACAGCTCGAGAGGAAATAAGGATGAAGATGGTGCAGTGTGGACCAGTGTACAGTATGACTGCAGGAAGGATAGATAATAATAGGAATGATGATAACACTGCTTGGTTTGCAGAATAGGTTAATGACACCTGCATTGTTATGGATATTCTTTAACATTCCCCTTTGCACTTTCTTATTGTCTTTATTTGTTGCAAACTATAGTCATTACCGGTGCATGAAATTGATCACCATAATTAGTGTCTTAATATATTAGACTACACGAAGAACGACAAGCCTATACTCTGTTTTCGGTTTTAGAACCGTATTTATAAAAAAAAAACAGACTCCAAAACGTGTCGTAGGAGATACTAACATGATATTTGACATTCACCCAGATAATTTTTTACAAAGAGTTTAGAAATTAACCCGTAAATAGAGAGAAATTGTACGTGCTGGGAACATCTTTGCGCTTTCCCCACTTTGGTTACCATTCTTTGTGTTATTGGTCAGATTATTTTGGTATTTATTTCTTCAAGAGGGACGTAATGAATGGCCAATAATGCTCAGTCAACTCTTGAAGCTTACTAAGGACATCAGCCCAACCGGACGTCCAAATGTCTTTGATACTTATTTATTGACTGTAATGACTCCCACACTTGATAACTGATGCATGGAGAGCAGCTGCTGACCACTCAGACAGACAAAAAAAGGTAGGAAACTGGCATCTTCCCTATCGTCATTTTTCAAAACTATTATATTTGACCGCTGTATATTTTGAGTAGCCAATGTTTAGTTTTTATCTGTTTGAAATACTGGTCAGTAGTTTTTGAAAATGAATTGTAGAAAATATCTGTAATGAAAATGGGCTGGTTAAAGACTGATGTCGTATAGGCAAAGTAATTATTTGGCACATCTGACAATATTTGTTATTCTTTTCTTTTTCCTCTTTTTTTTTTTCAGACAGAGCAAGACTTACCAAGCAATTTAGGTGAGTAGCCGGTCTAGCCCTCTACTTACCAGCAGTAAAACATGGGGTAATAACGCCCAACACTAGCTCAACCCTGTGAAGAATGATGCATCACACCAGAAATGCCTGAGGGAGGAGGCCTCATCTCATTTGGATTTAGAGACTATTATTAGAAAGCATTAACTATTGTAGCAGGCTAATTGCTTCTCTCGTTCACACCAAGGATGGTTACGTTAAACCAAGTTGGTTAGCGTCAAGCAGGGTGACATGTTCCCTCCCGCACAAGGTCAGGTGCCTCAGCTCAGAGGAGTGGTCCTGCTCAGGAGAAAGCTCTCCACCCTTCATTTGAGCCATTTGAAGCTGTGTCCTAAACCGATTAGTTGACACCAATTTTTCTTTTGATGTATTAGCTGAGGGCTTTTGCCACTTTGAAGCCAATTGAAATTCTAAACAGTTTCCCCTCCCAATGCTTTGGGGAGATCTGCTGCAAATAATGGATGTAATTTATTTTTGACCTTGCATTTCTTTCTTTATTAAATGATTAAACGTGCATCTTGACTTGCTAACGGTGCTGCTACAATATCATCTGCTATTTGGGATAGTATAGCAAGTCATTGATTTAAATCAAAATTATAGTGTTTTAATAACATGAAGAACGTATTAGGCGTATATTATTTTGTGTTTACTTTGCATGTAATTTAATTGCACAATGTAAATATGTAAATAGGCTAACAAGTATAGTTTTGTACCATCAATTCATTTATAGAACAATATTAAAATCAGTGGTAATTAAATCATAGAGGTGTCTGTACCTTTTTTAATGCCAACGGAATCAGCCAATAAACTGATATCCAACTGCAAATTAGTGTGTGAATTTTGTGTGATCAATTATGCACAGTCATCTTTGTCAAGTTAAAGTAATGCTCTGCATAGTGTTTTTCCACCCTTAATACATACATACAGTTCTACAGATGAAGCCCTGGAACCTTGAGCCAGACTGCAAAAGGAAATCCAACTGCACAAGTAACTTCTCATGTCACCACAGCCCCCATATGCAAAACGCACTATCATACAACAGTTGGTCTTGCTGTTTTTATTTGCCACACTATTCTGCAGTATGCTGGTTGTTTAGTGCTTATTGACACCACAGGCAATCTTGATAGCAGGTATTTTCCCTTCGAGTATTAAAACAGCAACAGTATGTACGTACAGTTGTTTTGCATTATTTCAGCGTATCACCATGTCTGCCACCATCCCAACCGCAAAAGAAGCAATCCAACACATGCGGATCACTTGATATTCTCCCTTTACAGTAATTTACTTGAACTCTGTCTATGCGGATGAAGATTTATGTTGTGAGAATCCCTCCTCTTCCTGCTCTGATGGCTGTTCTCTCTACCGGCTGAATGGCAGCTTCTGGGATTGGCTAAGTGTTGAAATGATGACCCTATTATCTGAAGTGATTCCGAAATGAGAGATATCGGACAAAGATTTCACCCCTTTTTCACCCCCCCCCCCCCCATCTCCCCACTCCCTCTTGCCTCCAAATGTGCAGATCATGATTGATTCGCTTGAGACGGATTGTAGGAAGCAGACATTGATTTTTCAATGTCTTATCAAAAAAGATATTTACAGACGCACTCGTGGCGCTGCTATTCCACGGGTTGCCAGCTTCTTCTCCTTGACTGGGGTGGTGGTGAGCAGGATAACACACCCTACTCCATGACAAGACAAATGACCTGTAATTTTATTTTAGAAATGAGTCGATAGCTTTCGGTGACCAAACGAATATGGATTGTCCATAATGAAGCCTGAGTAATGTGAAAATGAGCTCTTTCGAGGGGACCCCTCCCCCGGAAGACGACACAGTAAACACCCAGCATGCATTAGCATGGACTGGGTTCCTACTGTCTAACAGAAGTACTGCTCCTACTGCCAGAGCGAGGGAGGCACCTGGGATCCGCTCTGTTATTGTGCTGTCATAAAGATCACAGATGGCTGATCAGTATAAGAGGTACCATATTCACACTCCCCAAAGCCTGGGTTGAATTTAGATTAGCCGATGTAACATTTTGGGGGCATTTGTGTCTCTCAGCTTTATGACCAACAGAAAACTTGTCACGATAAATAAATAAACACCCTTCAGTAAGTCACAAGGTCCAACAAGTGTACTCTGGTAACTCCACAGGGGGTATTGTAGTGAGAGGTGAAACAAGCGGAGTTGCTTTATAAGGAAAGGTGGGGCGGATTTCTTGCTTTCGCATGTGATGCGTAATAGAAACGGATGAGGGTGGAGAGAGATCACAGCCCGGGTACTGTAAACACATGAACCCCTCTGGGTTTGTGTTCTCTCTCTCTCTCTCTGTATCTCCCTCCCTCCTTCCTCTCCCTCTTGCCCTCCTATCACCCCCCCCCCCTCCTCCACCGCAACCATCCACCCTGCCACCCTGCTCATCATCACTAAATGCGTTAGTGGAGCACAAACCAGCAGCAGCCATTATCTGTCAACATGCCCTTTAATTGGAGGGAGAAAACAACACGTGGTTCCAGTTGAGCCTTCCCTAAGAGCAGAATGTCAAAGAACGCTGAGTTCAGGATGCGAACCATTCCCTGGAGAATAGCGCATAATTAAAAGTATCTTTTAATAGGCTTGTAATGCTGAGCCCCAGTCTTGTTGCTGTAAGTAGGGGGTGAACCCTGTGGCTGAAGACGGACGTGCGGGTTATGCTGAGGGAGCTTGTAAACGATACGTTGCTGACCGTCATCAGACATGCAGTCTCTGACTCGGTCACCACGCACACACACACACACACACGCGGGCGCAGGCACGCCCACGTGCAACACCAGCACTCCCCCCCCCCCCCCCCCCCCCCCCCCCCCCTCTAGGTTCTCCTCTCCCTTATCTTTTGTTCCCTCCAAATTAAGTATTTTCATCCGGCAAAGGACCTTTTTTTCTGGCGCTGTATCTATGTATGTGTAGTCCAGCGGGGCCTGGCACACTGTAATCAAACGAGGCTGTTAAGGAGCAGAGGAGGAATTGCAGGAGAAGTATTATGTTCTGCTTTGCATTCCACATCAGCCATGTTGCTTTTTTGTTTTCCTGAGGAGAGGGCCTTTGATGCCAGATCCCCTTACCTTTGTAGTCCCAGCAGCCATGTTTCATAAACAGTCAACGGAAAACATCCTCCACGTTTGAAATTTAGATCGCCACTCCGCATTCCGCACGTGCCCAGTCGCATTCTCTTCCTCCCGGTGGTTGAAGGTATAGAGTTTCTCTCCCAGGCCTGTGATACATGTTAATGTCTTACAACCGTTCCCCTTTTATTCTGTGTGTCACGCATAATGTGCAGACACAACAATGCCAGTGAGGCTTTATTTTGAATTAATTTCTGTGGTGGTTAATTATTCCCATGCCACTATGGTCTCCTTACTATGTGACTCATGTTTCAATACGGTAGCATCACACCGCCAATTATTTACCGCTAAAAAAGTAATAGAAGCAGTGAATACACTTATTTTGATCTATTATCAGCTATGCATTCTGATATATTGATGTACTATTTGTACCTGATATACAGTTACAGTTTCTGCTGAATCTCAACTGTCAGTTTCCATTTTCTATTTAAATGCATATTTTGAACAATGCTTTTTACTGTGTTGTAATCTTCTCCTTGTAGATAAATGTACGGTGTAAATCCACAACTAGATAAAGCCCATTGCCTTAGTTTGCTCTCATTGTCGTGCTAGTTAACAATGTCCTTCCTTGCTGTTTGTCGTTAGACCCTTTGCTCTGTCCTGACTGGAGCACCAGGTCCCTCTCAGAGGTCAAGCTGAGCAGGTCATCCAGCAGCTGAGCTGACACACTGCCCTGGGTGATGAGGCCAGACGTAGAAAGCCCCAACCTGGATCTTTTTCCCTAATGCCCCACACCTGGTGCAGATTTGGAGGGGGATTCCTCCCTAGGTACTGTCTTCCCTCCTACCCAGATCCTAGAAAGCCTCTTCGGTATTTCCTCCTCTGTCCACGGATGTTTCCTCTTTGCCACCCGACTCTACGCCCAAGGCCCCTGTTGTGATCTGGTGCATGTCTTGCGCTCTTAACCTTTTCTCTCAGCCCCTCTCTCTCTCTCCCCCTGTGCCTCCCTCTCTCTCCCTCTCTCTGTTCCTTCATCTGTGCATCTCTCAGGGAGCCCCCTCCCCTGTCCCCTGAGTGGGGGACGCTGACACAGCTGTCCCGACTACCAGGTAGGGCTGCTCGTCTTACAGCTTGCAGGCACACCTGCAGGCCGTGCTGAGGCAGCGTAGCTGGCCAACGTAAACACGGCAGAGACATCAAAGCGTGTCACGCCACGCCACGCCACCTGAGCGGGTTGACGGCAAGCCACCAGAGCATCACATGACCTGGGAACCATTCTCTTTAACTCTCAAGAAGAGAAACGCAAGCCAGGAAAATTGTCGTGGCTCTTGCGAAAAGAAATCCTTTCAAAATATATAAATCGATACTTATCCATATTCATACTGCAAAAATATTCAATAATGATAATGTAAATGTGATGTCCTGCAATGGAACTTTGTACCCAAGCATCAATAAAATATTATTGTATGGAATGCATGTTTTTCATATTGCTGTTTGTGACACTAGTGACCCTCACCCACCCCCTCCCTCCTTCCCCCACACACACACGCGCGCGCACACACACACACACACCTTTTAATGCAAATGCAACCTCAACATTAGGCCAGAGGAAGGCAAGCGTAGCACATGGAGACTCGGGGCCTCCAAACACTTTTAACAGACAACTATCACTAATCACTCCCAGAGCAGTGCAGCGTGTAATTACTCTGCCAAACGTTTGCCTTTCACAGCTTAGCACCGGGAGCCCTGACCTGCGCTTCCCTGTCTTTCGTCACCACTGTGTGTGTGTGTGTGTGTGTGTGTGAGTGTGTGTGTGTGTGTGAGAGGGAGGGAAGCTTTGTACCCCCCCCCCCCCTCCTCCTCTCCTCTCTTCTTCTTTTCCGCAGGGTTGGGAAGTGGAGATCCTTCTCAATATTTAGAGAGAGCAGGCCATGCGGGAGAGGAGGAGAGAGGGGCTGAGGCTGGTGCTTCCGGCTTTGTAGGCGCCCATTTAAACAGGCTTTGAAACCTTAGCCATCCGGAGATCAGAAATAGCCTTATTGACTGGGCCCAGGAGTGAGTGAGCACACTGGGCCCTCAGAGTTCAGCCTGCCACAGTGCTCCAAGGGGGGTAGGTGTGCTCCAGCCATCTACAAAGGCACCGAACATTAATTTTACATTGAGCGAGAAAAGAACATTACTCAGCCCATTTTCTTTTTGCTTGTGTTCAGTGTTTGTGTAGTTTTTGTTCATTTGTTATCCTCTTTCGGCTACGATGTTTTGAATGCTGATGTTCTAAAATTGCAGTATACAGGGACACTTTCTCTTTCTCTCTCTCTCTTACCCTCCCTCTCTCCCACCCACCCCTCCCTCACGCTCTCATCTTGCTCGGTCTCCGCCTATCTGTCTGTCTGTCTTATTTACCGAGGCGCTTGTCTGTCTGTGGTGTGATCGGTCCCTTCGCTGTGTGAAGGCTGATAAGATGACACGATGCAAATACGTTGTGAAAGGAAGCTGCCTGGAGATCAGGTTAGGAGGGCAGGCAAGGGGATCCCATAATGACTATTAGCCGAATTTCACGGGCTGCCTCAGATCTCCTGCAATGACAGGGGCCTTTATACGAGGCTGGGTGTGCCAAAAAAAACGCTGGATGACTCCCCCCCCCACCCCCCCATCCCGTCTACGGGTTTGATAAGCAGAACACACGCACACCGAAGCGCGCACACGCACACACAAACAGCTGTAGTACAGATGATGGAACACCGGATTTTAACCTTCATTCAGCTTTACAAATATTTGTATACGTTTAGCCTTTTTCTGCACTGCAAAAACCGATATTTTCTTCTTTTTTTTTTACCTTACACGTGCACAGATCTCGGAAGAAAATTACGCTTGATTCAAAACCAAGTATAATCTTTATCTTTTTTTTCCTTTCTCTTATTTAAATAGGCTTGAAACATAATCATCCGCAAGCATGTTCATATGGATGTATTTTAAAGAGCCCCCTCTCTAACTGTGATGTTGTAAAGCCTTTTCAGGGGAGCTCTATTTTATCATTGATGTAGTAATTTCAGTTCATCAGTCAGTTGTGACTAAAAATACATCAGGGATTAGCTAGACTGCCTGACTATCTCACAAGGCTTTGATAACATAATGGGAGCTGGTTGCTCATGGTTACAATGATCTGATATGGGTTCTTAACAAAACTGGAGGGAAAAAAATACAATAAAAACTACAGAAGATACTAATAATTATTTAAAAAAACATATTTCATGCGATCACTTTAAATGTGCGTTAAAAGGCTGTAACTTCGTCTGTGTGGGCATACATTGTGAGATGAAAACACCCACTCCTCTCTTTTACTTTTCTACTCTACACAAATGAGCTATGTTCCTTAAGGGCAAAGTGACAAGAGGTTACTGGAAGACTATGTGTTTAATTAATTGAAAAATGCTCAAACCGCTTTAACAGTTGTTATGTGAAGCGGGAAAAAAAAGAAGAGGAAGAAAAAGAGAAAAAAAAACGGAATCTGTGTTGCCAGTATTCAACCATAATTAACACCCGTGGGAATTAAATATTTAGCATTGGCCTTGTTGCAGCACTTAGGACACAAATTTCTATTTTAGCTATGAAAGCAATGCTGTCTTAAGTGCATGCGTCTGTGTGGACAGCTGTGCAAAGGGGAATAGCCTGGGATATTTCAGTAAGACACCCCAGTGGCTCGCAAGGTCCTTCCACATTGCCTGTGTGTAAGGGATATGGCAGTTGCATTCCCTGGGGTTAGGCATTACTCAAAGTATTTAGGTTTCTAATTAGACTCAAGGCCTACGTCCATCCCTACAGTCGCCACGGGGGCCAGGGAGACTCGACGCACTCTGTGTCAGAAACGACAGAACCCCAGAGACCGAGAAAGAGGAAAAAGAGAAAATTGGGTGGAGAAATAAAAGACCTAGGATTATTATCTCGTTTTTAAAGGTTTTGTTTATTCAAACTTTACTTACACATCGACTGTAATTGCTTCAGTGGTGTGTTGGAAGGCAGGGGAGACCGTGGGACCTTAATGATCCAAAGGTGGACCAGGATAGCAGCCCAGCCATTGGAGACCAGCAGCCCGCTTTGAAGAGCCCCCTTAGAGTCTGGGCTGAAGGCGACATCTCCACTCGGGTTCACGCTAGGCTAGGCTACCTCAGCGTCTCCCCAGCGTGCAGGGCTGGGCCATATGTGACCGTCAACAGCTGACCACTGCAACTGCTGCACTTGTCAAAGCACGTCAGGTTACCTACTAATGAGAAGTCAGAAAGGTTATCCTAACTTCTCATGACTTTGATCTCAGCACTTTGCGGGAATTAGAATGGGAGTCAAAGATGCTACTCTGAAAATGGAGCTGGAATTCGAGCCAGGTTTTACGTGTGTAGAGGGGAGTTTCGTGGAATGACAACATGTCCTAACTTTAGAGTAGAGGGTGAATGTTTTCTGAGAGCGACATATCTCGGCTAAACAGAAATGGATATCTCGGATTAGTCACCTGAAGGGGCTACACAGGAGATTAGGCCTCTTACGAGCAGATCCTTGAAAATCACTGTGGTCAGACATGGGCCTTCTGCTGATGATATGTGATCCGTTGCAACTAGCCATTGTTGTGACACAGTCTCCATGAGGTCACCACATCCATGATTAATCGGCGTCAGTGTCTAAGGCTTGGTGAATAATTGATTTCAACAGCGAGGTTAAAAAAGGGATATTGTGAAAAGCCCTGTTGGAAATGCACAGAAAAAGACCCATCAGTGGTTCCAGTTGCAGTTGTTTCTGACACACTTTCGTTACGTTCAACTTCTTTTCTCTCCTCTTCTAAAAACGATTTCATTTGAGGATTATTCAAAACTGACGAATCGGGTTGAAAGAAATCCATGCGTAAAATTAGCGTTCATTTGACTTTATGCGACATTTCCCTGAAGAGGCAAATATGTTAATCGGAAGTCCTTAAGTAGCTAAATTCTCAGGTTATTTAATTTTCGCCAGTAGCCTTTTCCGGGCTGAAGCTTTGGGGATGGGAGAGGATGAGGAAGAGTAGTCCTGGTTTTAGAGAAAGGACATGCAGGAATACAGAAGACATTACAGATCAAGGTGGAAAGATTTGTTCACCTTCCGTCCCAAGTGATAGCTGCTTTTAAAAAGATACATAACAACAATGCTCCTGTGACTGTTGATATGCTTGATATGCTGTTAAACGAGAATTAGAATGAACGATTGCACAAAGTAAAAACAGCCACGGTTAATGTGAACTCGATCAAGTGACATGCTACTCTGTCTCGCTGTCACAGTAGGTGTATCGTCTCAGTGACAATCCCTTCAGCTCACTGCGGTCTTGTATGTTTCCCAGAATACTCGTTGCTGTTTGTTGTGCTGAGCTCAGTCATTGGCCCGTAGCCGTGGCAGCCAATCGCAAGCTTGCCCTGGCAGAGGCCGAGGCTGGACGCATCACCCACCAACACTGCCCTTGTCAGCTCCCTGTCCTCATTGTGGCAAACCACTGACCGTGCTGCGCCCCGTTCTCCCACAACCCCCGCAAATAATGTGGACGGGAGTAAAAAGAAAAGAAAAGAGAATGGATAGCCTAGAAAGGAAGAACCAAAACCATGTTGCCATTTCGCTCAAACAGGAACAAAACAAGTGCTAGAACATCATTTTGAAAAAGCACAGCAAGAGAAATCATTGCACTCAGCATTATTCCGTTTTCCTAAAATGGGTTACAACTATATACTGGGGGGAAAAAACAACAACAATGGCCGACTTATCCCCCGACACAAAGAAATGAACCTTGTCGCGACGGACGGCGGACATTTTTAAATTACATGTTCAAATATAAGGGACAAAAACGCTTTACGGGTCGCAAACTTTCCTTCACAGCTATTTTACAGTTGTTGGGGGGTGGGGGGAGGGTGTGGGTGGGGGGAGGGTGTGGGTGGTGGGGGGCTATCAGGGACTAACAGATGTCACTGGCCCAGTGACGAGCAGCGGTTGCTCATGTGGTCTTAACGTGGCCTGGGTGGCCAATTGTCATCCACGTGAGGGCTAGCCCCGTATATTTACAGAATTAACGACGCCCTCCATCCACTCCGCAGCAGCTGCCTGTACTTCAGCTGCACTTAGCTGATTGAACCAGTGGACCGGCTTCCATCTGCGGGCGCTGGGAGATTGAACCGTTGGGCAGCTTTATGTGTGGTTTGGTCTCCTGGCAATGGAAATCAACACTGACACTACAATGCAAAGGAAAACACTTGTTTAGGTAAATTGGCTTTGTTGGGGCCGCGTGCCAAAAAAAAAGAGGCCTTTGTTTACTACTTCTCTGTAATGTTGAGGACCAGTTGGTGCTTTATTCACAACATGGCGGCTCGAAGCAGAGTTATGCAGGATGTGTAGCACGGCGGCTCAGCTGAAAGCCGGGTATTTAAGTGAAAACATAACAGCATTTTCTACAGGTTTGCATGTCTGACGGGTTGTATGTTTTGCATTCAAACCTGTGTTTTGGTTCACTCCAGGCAGAATTCACAGTGTGTGTGCAAGGGCTCCAGGCTATCCGATCTCGCGGTTGGCAAAGATGTTCTCCCCATTGTGAGAACAAGAAGACAAATGTAAGTAAAAATAAACAGATTCATACAGACGATAGTACTGTCGAGAGGCATTTTCAGCAGTCACCTAAATATAGTATCATGTACCAGGATTTGGAATAGTGCCACAGAAAACTGTATGTTGTGTTTGTCACCTAATTCACACAGCCATAGATGCACCAACCAATGCGTGCAATTAATACCATGTCAGACATTAGCAGCATATGATAACATATAATAGGAATAAGAGACCTTTGATTTTTGGACCTTCTTTCTGAACACCTGTCACTTTTTGGCAAGGGGCACGCCCTAGCACCAGGTCTCCCCTGGTGGAGATGGGGGGAGGAGTGTATGTATATGTGTGTGTGTGTGCGAGAGAGAGAGAGAGAGAGAGAGAGGAAGAGAGAGAGAGAGAGGGAGCGAGAGAGAGGAAGAGAGAGAGAGAGAGAGAGCGAGAGAGAGCGAGAGAGAGAAAGAGAGAGAGAGAGCGAGAGAGAGAAAGAGAGAGAGGGAGACAGAGAGCAGAGAGAGGGAGAGAGAGAGAGAGAGAGGGAGAGAGAGAGAGAGGGAGAGGGAGGAAGATGAAACAGAGGCAGAGGAGGCCCTGATCACACAGACAGACAGGGTGAGTGACAGACAATACCTGCTGTAAAATTCCCTCACATCTCGGCTGATCTGTATTCATAGATCTCATCTACTCCGCACCGCAAACTCTACCCCACACCAGCAAGCTCTTTGGGCTCTCCCGCCCCGCTCACTTCACTTCTCCACTCACACGTAGCCCCCTGTCTCCCTCCTAAAATATTTGCCGTCTTTGTTCTCAGTCTAAATGATGTCTCTGATCGCTAGGCGATAGGCTGACAAATATGGAGTTTTTCTCTGCTTCCCTCACCCAGTATCACCTAATTCTGATACCTCAGCTGTACGTCTTCCCTCTTCTCGGTGTTCTCTAACTCTAAGCCTCAGAGATATGGGGTGTGATGAATCTTAGTAAAGCCTTTGGAAGTGAAACAGGAAAATGCGCCCGATCCATCAACACAGGAATGTGCTGCAATGAATCGATGGCACATTTGTTCCATTCCCAGCATTTAGTCCTCGCTTAGAATACTTTTGTGTGTCTGTGTACTTTTGCATGCTTCAGAGCCTAACTGAGATTGTCTAAGACATGTGGCTCATGAACTTTGTCAGACAGATCAGTCCATGTTTTTGTACTGACATTACTTCTTTTATCCTTTGACTGACACCCGTCCTAAAACGTCCTGTAACTCAATCTGTTACAAGTGAAACCGCTCTTATGAGACGCAGAGCCTGCTTTACTGCATTAGCTGTGTTGTGGCAGATCTAGGTTCCGGTTTTGACTGAGTATATGTTGTTTAATTTCTCCGGGAATTGTTTTGTCAAAACAAGTTACGGTGGGGTGGGGGAAAATGTCGGAAATGTCGGCTGAGACAAAGGATTTTGTTTGGAGCTTTTTTGTTGTAGTATGCCCGTGTGCAGCATGTGTCAGCCATCACCGAGGTGTTGCACTGGAAGTGACTGCACAGCCCTGGAGGGGATGAGCAGGGAGAGCAGAGCTTTTTGATACGTTCTCCCAGAAAAGAGAGCTAAAGGAACCGAGCGCAGATGCTTGATTCTTTGTTGTTGTGAGGCGCTCACTGTACAAACAGTAGGCAATGAACTTGAAGGCACGTATCTTTGGCGGTTCTCGTCTATCTTTGACGATGTACTGTAACTGTGGGAACTAAGTCATGCCGAATAGTGCTGCTCACTTCCAACTGAACTCGGATGTTGTGTGGAGACGTATCGCCCCCCCCCCCCCCCCCCCGTTACTCCAGTCAACGCCGTGATCGTCTGAATCTGTCCGCTGAGTGAAACGCTTAGGGGCTCTCTATGAGTTAAGGAGCACGTTTTCGAAGCGTCTGTGTCACATGACTAGGCTTCTGGTTGTTTGACAGTGAAGATCGGAGGCGCCTTAGCTGAACCGTCCGACCGATCAGACCCATCGAAACTGTGATTGACCCAGAGGAGACGGTGTGGACAGAGGCTCTGGATTGGCTAGATCTGCTTGACCTATGCCTGACTAGGCCTGTCTGGGACTGGGAGGTGATGATGCCCACTGCACACAGAGATTGATGGAGGGCAGACACCAGCGGCTGGAATGAGCACTGGGGCTTTGAAGTGCTCTGCATGGAAGGAAATTGATATATCAGTTTAAGCCCTGGACCCTATTAAAAGAGCCCCCGTCAGGTTAATGCGATAGCCTCCACATTACCTCCAGCCCCATTCAGGTCAGCCCTAATTCCTGCTCCTTGCTCACAGCAATCTCATTTCAGTTCCCCATCAGCAATGGTCCTTCCATCGGAGGCCCTGTGAAGTAAATCATGCAGTCAAACACTTGGGCCATCTCTCTCTCTCTGTCTCTCGCTCCCTACCTCTCTCTCTCTCTCATTCTCTGTCTGTCTCTCTCTCTTTCTCTCTCTCTCACTCACTCACACACTCACTCACTCTCTGTCTCTCTCTCTTTCTCTCTCTCTCTCACTCACTCACACACTCACTCACTCTGTCTCTCTCTCTCTCTTTACTCTCTTTCCCCCAAGAGTGATTTAAGCCCCTGGCCTGCCGCTCTAATCACCAGACTGGGATTCTCATGGAGCATTAGCGCAGACGGGCCAAACCATCAAAGTGGGGCCCATGGGCCCCCCTGTTTTCTGGGTCTGTCACCTCCCTCCACCGCCCTACCCTTCCCTCCCCAGACCGACCGCTCACGCTCGGTCCCCCGGTCAAAGAGTCAGTCAGCCACCACCCCCTCCCCCCCTCTCCCCCCCCCCCCCCGCCCCCCTGCATGGCAGAGGTGAGCCCTTGGCTTCATCCATATTTGATGGCATGCAGAAATACATTTGCATTAAAAATGTAGAGTGGTGTCTTTTTAATTCAGACACCCTGTATTTATTATTAAACCTTTATCTTTGGGGTCATATCACGGGATGCCGTCTGTCCATCAGCATCAAGTCTGAGTGAGTCGAGAGCCTCGGCCCGACACTTCACACCATGTTTAATAGAGGCGGCGCTTCCCTTTGATTCGCTCTCTCTGTCCCAAGTCATGAGGCTGGTCTTACCTGTGACATGAAAGGGAAGAACCTCTTTTCTAAACTCGCACGGTCTTTGGTACTTCACTGTTTAAATGGATGTCCAGCCATCGCAGTGATCTTGACAGAATCATCTTCTGTGTATCGATGTGACGGTAGACAGGCTAATATGACATCTTTGAAAACGCTCCCATTCCCATCCATCTTGGTTTTTGTGGGATTGTACGCGGTTCTCCACCCTTCCCTGCAGTACCACCCCCCCCCCCCCCCTCCTCTTTTTCTCAGGTGGGCAGGCGTTTGTTTACAACAGTCTGTGTTAGCGATGTATGGCCGTGCATATTTAGGCTCTCACTACGATCAATCCCCCGTTGTCCTGTTGATTGGCTCCTCTCCTGAGACGCACTGACGTGAATGACTGTCTGAGGCGCCGCAGTTTCATCCACACGATTCAAAGAAACGTTATCCAAAGCTCTCCAAACCCAGCAGATGTTGCGTTTTTTTTGTAAGTCGGCTGCCTTTATCATGTTAATATCACTATTTTGTCACGTACACCAGTTCCATTTGAGCGGGGTTGAAAATCATCAGATGGATTCGGCTCCGTCAATAAGCTATGTTTGACATTCAATAGGCGAGATGAAATATGAAAACGCATTTCAATCGGCGAGTGGCAGATGACAATCACAACATGAGATGCTTTTTGAACGAGCGCAGGATCACAATGCAATTCTGTCTGCATGCTATGTTTTTGAGAACGCAGCCCTGTACACATTTTGCATTGATTAATTTCTTTGAAGTACACAAGCTACAAAGGATAGGGACATCTTGCAGCGACAATGGCAGATATTTGGAATCTTCCAATTAGCATAAAGCAAACACATATGCTAACGCGTGGAAAAATGTCTGCCCCCGATGCCGAATGCAGTGAGTAACAATGAAAATGCTGTCTTTGTGTGCCTCTGTTATTTTTCTTTCTGGCCTGTGGACACATGCACACAGGGCACACACACAAATATACACACACTGGTCTCAGAGCCTGCACCCTGATACCTGACATGCCCCACACACACACACATATACACACTAAGAACACACACAGGTCTCAGAGCATGCACTCAGCAACCTGCCACACCCTTTGTTTATGTGTGTGTGAGTGTGTGTGTGTGTGTGTGTTGGGCCTCAGCTCAGAGGCATAGCACAGGACGGCATGAGGGAGTGTGGTGGCGAGGCACTCCTCTGATGGGCTAGATCCAGTGTGCACTGAAGCCTTTCGCATATATATAGAATTTTTGAATATCTAAACCATTATTTAGCATCCAAATCAGTTCTGCTTGTCTGACTGATGGACAATTTCAGTGTGACCCCGGCCTCTTTGCATGTGACCTATACTGTCTAGATTCTTGCATATTGTTTGGATGTTCACATTGACTCTCCTGGCTTTCTGTCTTTGATCCTTTTAACATGCTCTTTGTGTTGGAATTCATGAAATATTCATATTTGGACTCTTGGCTCTTCCATATCTTTATGTACAATTATTGGCACCAGTCTTGTTATGTCGAGCCATCATAATAGTGGTATTGCGTTCATTTAAGTGTGAGTTCAGATTTCTTTTTTGACGGTTTAGCTTTTTTTGTGTTCTGAATTGCCAAGTCGATACATTAGGAGCATAGATCATCAGCTTTTTTTTATTCGGGAGCATTAATGCTGATAGTCGCAAATAATGTGTCAGGTGTGTTTAATGTGGGAAACATCAGTGTGTGAATTATACACGACAGTGACAATAGTAATGGAATCCATCCAAATAATGGTACTGCCAATGTTTCATTATAAGTGTTAATTAAACAAATAATAATAGTAATATTTTTTTAATTATATATTCATTTGTATATTGCTAAATTATTTTTTATATATAGTTGTTTGTATTTTATTATTGGAATCGTCTTTGCAATTAAAACATTTCAACACACTGTTAGAGGCCTGCCCAGCATCAGTGTCACCTTAATGGCAGAAGTTCCTAATGTAGGTAGGTGGCTGAGAGGGTCAAGTTGACTGTATGTTCATCTCCATCCTAGCACTGGTAATTGGACTGGGGGTGTCACTTTCCACGTGTACTGGTGGATTTAGAGAGCACGCAGATTCACCATGTGGCCAAGCCAGACACTCGGGTGTCCTCTGGAGCTCTGAATGGAAATGCTGTCTCTTCTCGCGGCATTTAATAAACGTTCTGGAGGTTTATTAATGTGCAAATGGTTGGGAGCACCTCTCCCCTGCGCCAGCACAGAGGCACAGAGCTGTTTAAGGGAGAGATTCACAAATCAGCCGGTGTGGAGCCAAGCCTGTGGCTCTCCACTTGGGAACTACTAGCAGTATTTAATTCTGTGTGTATTCAAAAATATATGCGTTTGTGGAGGGTGTGTGTCTGTGCGTATATGTGCAAGCAGACGTGTGTGTGTTTCTGCGTGTGTGTGTGTGCGATGCAGTCCATTACCCGCCAGAGCGTCTGCATGTTTACTCATTTGTACCGCTCGGAAATAAGTTCCTCCCGATCTTCTCACAAGGTGAATGGCAGGGTGTCTGGGTGAAATTGGGTCGAGAGATGGGAGCAACACCCAGATACTGGTATCATGCATAAAGTCAGTGCACTCACAGAGGCATAGAAATAGGGAAATCGTAGGATAAAGACTCCTCGGATCGAGCCATAGTCATATGAATGCAAATAGGATTAAGTGGCAGCTTTGGAGAAGGATATAGAATTTGTGGTTCTTATAGATGTCTGGCAGAAACCAGGCGAGACTTTTAGCTGTGGAAATAAGGGTGTGCTTCTAGGGAGGGTCTGTGGAGGTGCTTCCAACTCGTTTCTATCATCCTCATCGTGATTAGCAGGTGAGTAGCTTCTCTCATTAGCGCCTGCAGTATCGTCTTTCAGGTGTTTTCCCTCCATATTAGTTTGATCTTCGTCAGGGGGAGAAATGATTGGTTTGATGTAATGCACATTTGT
>CM059323.1:2398813-2437469 GCA_030340685.1 Protosalanx chinensis | reverse complement strand
AGAGGAAGGGAGAGAGAGAGAGAGGGAGAGAGAGAGATAGAGAGGGAGAGAGAGAGAGAGGGAGAGAGAGAGATATAGAGAGAGGGAGAGAGAGAGAGAGGGGGGGAGAGAGAGGGAGGGAGAGAGAGAGAGAGGGGGGGGAGAGAGAGGGAGGGAGAGAGAGAGAGAGAGAGAGTACAAAAGGACACATGCACTTGGCTGTGAGCTCTGTGAGGCGCTGTACCGTCTAAAACCTACCGGACAAGGGAAGAATGCAGGATAGAGTGTGAGCGAAATGGAGAGAGGCAGAAAGACAAGGATACCGAGGAGGATAGAACGAGCCCCAGGCACATTGGTTTTGGAAGTAAGAGTGGATTGAAATTCCTGTGAAATGATTGTTTTTGGAGAACCAAGGCCAGGGTTGTGTTTATTTGGAGTGGGCTGGTTAGAGTATCACAACGCTGCAGGGTCCAGCCTCCCTCTCCCCTCTCCAAGACATCTCCAGCGCTCCTGCCAGATGCCCCTCCTGCTAGCTAGCACGCCAACAAACCCCTCGATCAATCAATATTTATCCTATGCAGCGCGGGGGAGCGCGGCTCTTCAGCACTCACTCAGAGTCGTTTAGCACAAGTGCTTGCGCCAGAGAGAAATAAATTACATTTACAGTGCTATCATTTGCAGGCCTGATGTTTTCCCAGGCATTAGCAAACGCTCAGAGATGGCCGGACCTGGTCGTTTTACAAAGACATGACTAGCCGAGATCGATCGGAGGGGTAAACAGCAACGCAGACATGAGCGGCTGTAGAAAGAGAGAGGATGGAGGCTAATATGATGGCCGGATCCTTATTAGGATGTGGACACATTAACAAGCCCTGTATGTCCGTCTCTACTCTAGTCCCCTTGCCACCACCTCCCCACCCCCCCCAGCCTCCATCATCAGATCCATTACAGCTAGCCCAGGGCTCTGTATGTTTGAGGTGCTCTCGTCGGTGTCATAATTATCTAACACAACGGGGCTGCTGCTCTTGTTTGTAATTAGCTCCCACCAAACTGATTGCTATGGCTTCCTGTACTCATCCCTTTTAATGTTTAAACATTTACTTTGTGCTTGAAGGATTTGTTTGTACGTATCTCGTGTGTGATGAGCGCTTTTCAAGTAATTGGCTCCTAGGGGACGGCACTTTCTAAGAGTTAAAGAATAATTACGGCCCAATGAAATGTGAAACTGCCCTAGCTGTCTTTGGCTGCCGCTTAATTGCGCGCAACAAGTAAAAGCAGGCTTTTCATTTAGTTCCATCAGAGAGACGGACTGAAGCTTCATGGAAACACACATACATTTTGTTCGAGAGGTAAATAGACTCTCGTATAGTAATGTTGTAGGACACCAAAGCGGTTTGAGAGACAGAGATCTCATTGAAAACGATCTTAGCTGGGTTGTTTTTCATGTGGAGTCAGAGAGGCCTGTGTGTTTCGGGCTCTGATGTTGTTTTGCATACATTCATTATGAAGACACGCTGAGAGTTCTTAGAGGAGAAAGGACACACTTGCTATGAAATCAATGTTTCATACTTGGAATGCAAAGTTAACAGCCTTGATTTGATTTTTTTTCACGGTTGCTATTTTACAGTACACGTTATGTCCATGAGGAATACATTAAAATGGTATCGTTAAGCGTGCCTCTTTGAACCACAAAACCTTTGTTGTTTTCTTTAAATTCACTTGATTGAATGTTTGAAAATAGTTATAGAAGGATTTTTTTTTTTTTTTATAACCTTAGAAAATGTTTTGTAAATTAACAGAGCAAATTATAATTCTCCTGGCTGTTTCATAAAACATTCATTATTCAAAAGAAGAGGGGAAAAAAAGGCAAATGAATTAATAGGAAAATATCATTTTGTCCTAATTTATTCATGAAGTTGACAGTGGGTGTGTGGATAAAGTCAGATCTGGGTCCTTTGCATGTGTGAGTGGGTGCATGGAAGCGCATGTACGTTTGCATGTCTTATAAATGACTGGTTCTTTATGTGTGTTACGGGTCTTCTTAAAAACAGTTCCAAACTCACTACCAGAAATCTGCTGGGGGTCGACGACATTCAAGCCAAGCAAACATGGTCGTCGGGTTTGTCAGCTTTGCGGTTTACTCACGATGAGACTCAGGTACAGGGGACCCAGCGGAGACCCCAGTTAGGATGGGTGTTTTCACAGATGCATAAACGAGAGATCATTCCGAAAATCCACTGGGACATTGAAGGCAAACTGAGCCATGTACTTTTACAGTTTTACAATCAGAGTAATCAGAATGAATGTGAATATGGGTAAAACAGAGTTTCTACATGTGCATATAGTGCATAGTGACTTGTATCATGTAGTGCCAGAATCTCTCTTACCAAGCCCTGGTATGTACACACATACCTTGGACACTGTTCTCAGTACCGACATTATAATCGGCAACATATCTTAACCATGTAGGCATATTTACCTTTCCATACGCAGCCATCACTCCACATGCAAACAATTTAGTGTTTGGTATGCAGTTTATTCTTTTAAACATATACTGTATATATATTATCACTGCGTGCTGAAATGTGTTCTTTTGTTCTGTGATCTCTTGATTTGGATCCAGCAGGGCCCAGGCTAAATGCTCCATTGATTTAAGGAGTGGATGGGCGTTGTGGTATGCATACCTCACATTCCTCTCTAAAACACAGTCCTTCCCCAGCCATGGCTGACAGAGTGGACCGATCCGTAAAATTGTCTTCATCGTGGACTAAGGAGGCCCAGCCCCTCCCCCCCCCCTCTCTGACATGGTACGGTCGAGGCACAGGGAGCCTGCGACTTCTCAGGTAGCCCTATCAGAGCCTGCTCTCTGTTTCAGCTCTCCATCACCTGTCAGCTTCCAATAAACTCAGAGCGACTACAGCGAATCCCCCCCCTGCCCCCCCACCCCCCCCCCCCCACACACACACACACTCACTCACTCACCCAGCTCCCTTCCTCCACATTTGGATCGCGGGGCTGTATAATGCACTCAAGTGAATTACGCCGGGCTCAGTTTTTTGGCACATCTGCCATGTGTTGTGCCCAGTGGGCCCTTTGTAAATAAAATGTTATTACACGCCTGGATATTTCATGCCCTGTGTGTGCTGAGGGCTCGATGGTGCCGTACCTCCCTGCGATGACTCCCAGATGTTAATCACAGATTAACACTGAGCACGGGCCTCAATCGGATGCCGGGCGTGCGACACGTCTCTCCTTCCTCCCGCTGATTGAGACGAAAGGCCGCCGTGCAGAACGCTCCTGCAAGCGTTCTCCTCTTGATCTCCGAAGTTTGTAATTATTTTCAGATTTAGGGATGAGGCGCATGTTACACTGATGGCAGCGCGATACTAATGGAGGATTGATGGCTGGAAAAATGACTCCAGTCGGAGTTTATTGTATTTTCTTACCCATGTGCCTAATTGCCGAACATGTGCAACCGCAGGTAGACGCACGGTGAAAAAGGGGGATTGGTGTTTACTCGCGTACGGGAGGGGGATCATCGGGACGTGAAAGAAAGAATGCGAATCAGAGCAGAGTTCTCGGTGTCTGCCCAGCCGGCACGGCGTGATGGCCAGATGCTCCAGGAGAAGAGGACGTGGATGATGTTCCATGTTTTTCCGCTTGTTGTGGGAGTGTGTAGTCATCCCAGGGACATGCAGGTGGGAGCGGGGAAGGTTCGGGCCTCGGTGGGGATCGGGCAGGGTGGTGGGCTGTGACTGATCGACTCCAGCTGCACCGTCCCAATAAAGACCGGGCAACTAACATTCCTGTTAATGCGGGCGCTAAGTTAAACTTGAAGCCGGCGCAGGCTTTAAAGTGCACTGTTCAACATGGCATACTTCGAATTTAGACGGTACGTTACACTTTCCCATGAAGAATCTGCAGTGTGTTGAGTTCGCCATTAATGACTTGGTTAACAACCTTTCATTTAGGTAATTGCATGGTTGGTATCATGCTGTATTTGAGGATTCCATGGTTGAATGTGATGAATTGGGAGATTGGGAGAAAAGCGGTTTCTGCCTGCTAGATTGAGAGCTGTGATCCAGGGGGGAGATGAAGCCCCTCAGCTAAACAAACCCTCCTTTGTTTCCGGGTGTGCTGAGTGATCTCCATTGAGCAGAGGGGGACGGGTAAACACTGCTAGCTCTGTAGAGATACACATTGTAAACACACAGCGCTCATTAACTATAATGAGATGTTATGAGGAGCCCTTGAGCTCATTGTGTGCCTTCTAGAGGATAACCTGCCCGCTATTGTTGTTGTTGTTGATGCAAAGCAAATCATGGCTTTAGGTGAAGGGGAAGAAACCCCCCCCACCCCCCCCCCCCCCCCCCCCCCCCCCCCCACACTGCATTCTTCCACTCACTTCACCTACCATTCATCGGCGCCTCAGGGTGGCGTTCACAAACGCCCTGCTTCCCCTCGTTCTACATCTCTCTCTCTCTCTCTCTTTCTTCCCACTCCCCTCTCTTAACCTGCCCTGCGTTTGCCCTCTGTTCTTCAAGAGCCGTTCCGGCTCTTTCTCCGCCTCCGCGGTCTAATCTGTGTTTTCGGCGGCCTCTCAGAGGTGGGACCCTCACCTTAACCCTGCGGGGTCGCGTCAGCTCCGAGCCTGTGCCGATGTGCTCAGCCCAGCTTTTAATGAGTCTGACGGTGGGCCCGCGCTAGGGTCACGGTGACCCTTACCGAGGTTCTCAACAGCACAGCTCCCGCTAACCGTCGCTATAGCACCGCAGTAAACGCCAAAACCTGCGCGCGCGCGTGTGTGTGGGAGGGGGAGGGGCTACCCTGCTACCACCATGACGGCTTCCCAGCATGCTCTCCTTCATGTGTCATTTAAGGCAGCGTTGTGGTAGCCGCCAGGCTGCACTGCGCCGCATTCCGACCCTAATTGCGTACGCGACACAGGATACTCCTAAACCCGGGGAGAGCACAGAGCCTCTGATATGCATGGCTAGCACAGCCTCTTTGACGACAATGAGCGGCTTCACCTTGCCTGCTAATTGCCCGGCGCTCGGCTCCCTGGCTCCAAGTCGCCGTCTTCTCCTCTGCTCTCGTTTTCCCTCTCTCCCCGCTGATTGGGAACAATCTCAATTTGATGACAGTTGGTTGAGATTCTTCAGCCCCCATGCAGTCTGACACCCCTAATTAGATTCTCCTATACGGCGGTTTACATTAGACAAACATTTGTGCAGACCGCGGGAGATGCCAGCTCTTGTTTGGAGAGCTCCCGCTCGCTGGAAAAACAGACACGTTTGCTCATTTGCGCCAGTTTCCAGACAGTGCGTGTCTGACTAAGGGAAGCAGAACCCAGCTAACTGGTGAGATAATGCTTTTAAATCTGGTTCCCTGAAATAACGGATGTATTTGTAAGAACTCCTCCGAGTTTGGATAGTTCATAAACACACAGTGATGGATAGCTGTCAGCAAAATTCCCAGTGGTTCTTAAGTTCAGTATTGGCTTACATTTTGACAATGGCTGACCGTAGGCAGGGAACGCATTGTCTTCTTTTGTCCTCTTTTCAGCTGGTGCAGCTCTCTCTGATAAGCATCCTTGTGAGACTCCACCACCATCGCTGACATATTTCCATTGGGCAGCCTTTTAATTTTCACAATAAACGACCCCACCCCCAGCCCTCCACACCCTCTCCGCTTATCTGACCCTGCGATCGCGGGCCTTTCAAAGCCCACAAACCAGGTTTCGAATGTTCCCTTCAGCCCGCGACAAGATGTAGCTCATTTCCCTCACAGACCCACAGCAAGGTCACCGTCTTTTAAATTCATTTGGTGGGGAGGAAGAAAGAGGGGTGGATAAAGGGAGGGTGCGGGGAGAGCTATGGAACAAGGGCCTGTCCTCTGCTGGAGGTCACTCCCAAAGCCAGTCATCACATTCAGCTGGATAAGGGTAATGGGAGAGATAAGTGTGTGTGTGTGTGTGTGTGGGGGGGGGGGGGGGGGGGTGGGGGGGTGGGTGGGGTGGAGTGCATGTCACCGCGTGTGTGTTTCATGCGTGTGCACGCGCAACTCGATGCCGGGCACGCGCGGTCCGTGGAGGACAGCGAGTGTGCGCGTGTCCTGAGTGTGCGCGCGTGTCCGAGCGTGTGTGCGTGTCCGAGCGTGCGCGCAGCGCGCGCGCGTTGTAGACCTGGTGGAGAGGTAGCGCAGTTATTACCATATCCACACCGCTGGCTATTCGGAGGGATTTTCTCTAATAAGAGGGGCTTTGTACTCAAGCCTGTCGTCCTGTGAGGCTGCTGGGCTTGTCAGACTGATAGTTTAATCAGCACACCTGTCATAACCAAAGCACCACTGCGCTTCTTCCTGCTGAAAACAGAAAGCTCTGCTACATTATTCAATTATGAGTATTGTCTAAATATCCGGAGGATACATCCTAAAATGTTCCATGTCTAATCACTACATACGTGTAGGTTATCCCAATTTATGGGAAAAAGATCGTAGACTGGGTAAATGGAATAGCCAGAAACCACTTAAATCCATACACAGTCAGTGATTAAAATCGTAACAACAAGGTATTTGGTCTTTGACTTTAATGAATGAATTAAACGATTGCATACTTGTACAACATGGTTGTACGGCATTAATACAGGCAAATTAATACAAGTTGCTTCTCATGTGATAGACAGGCTGCAGTCGGCGCTCTTTGCTACTGAAGATGCCTCATGTTAGCATTACCAAGCTGCCACCACTATCTCAGGTTTCCTAAGTTTAGTTCAGTTGACTGACTGGCTGACATGGACAGGACATAGTGAGTGAGGCTGAGGGAAAACCCTGAATTAAGGCTCCAGGGCTTTCTTGTCCAAACCCTTCACGTTTTGGCAAAGTGCTAACCGTACATGCCTAATATCTAGTACAACCAGGGTCTGCTGGAGGCTGCATCCCCCCCCAAAAATAAGCTCTGACAGATTAAACAAAATGCCATCTGCTTTGAATGATGGGAGGGCCTGCTCTTGAAGGGGGGGCCCCCTCAGCCTCACAAGGGCCCTCCTTCTCCCTGTGTGGGTCGAAGGCCCTGAGGTGACAACCCTGACACCTCTCTCTCTTAATCGGCCTGTCCCCCTGACCCCAGGGGTGCCCAGGATCATGCCCCTCTGGGCTCCATTAGCCTGGCCTGGGTCCTGTGTCAACTTGACCCCGCAGCTCCGTGTCCTCACAGCTCACATCAAAGGCCTGATTAGTCCTAACATGCAAAACTGATTTAGTTCAGCTCTCAGGTAGAAGGAACTGCACCGTTATTGTTTTGACTCGCAGAGGAAGTTCGGAAGACATATATTTCAAACATAGCTCTCTGCTGCAGAAGGCTGGATGCCTTTCTCCAGGCCCCTAGAGGGAGCTGCAGGGGAAATCCTTGGACGCCTAGCTCACCCCCCCCCCCCCCCTCCCTCCCCCCCCTCCCCCCCATCTCAAAGGTGAAACTGAGTCTCTTAAATCAACATATCTACTGGAATTAATTATCTCCGTAGCAAATGAAAACTCTGTGGATCCTTGTGATTCCAGGGGACAAAGAATGAAATAGCTTTAGCGGGTAGTTAAGGCTGGGGTAAGATAATGTGCTGACAGTAATACGATAGTTCTAATAAAGACCCTGGTTATGAGAAGAGGTTAATTTAGGCAAGACGGCGGTAAAGTGCAACCTTTCTATGAGCAGATTAGCCTTTATATCTTCCTGACATTTGATTTACATATGATATTACACTTGGTTCTATTCCACACTGTGAATAATTCAAAAACCTGGCCCATAATTTAGCATTAATGAAAATAAAATATTTAACTAATAGAGCATTGGCAATTGGAGTTCCTCACCTTACTTATTAATTCTCTGACACACGATCGACTTTGTAATTGTTGAACAAGTATTTTGCGGAAGACACGCAACTCCCGTGGAGAGATTTGTCATCATTTTCATTTCTGATCAATTATTGATAACGGTTTCAGATTTGAATATCACTGCTCCATTGATAGCCTCCCAGACGCTCTCCACTC
This sequence comes from Protosalanx chinensis, assembly GCA_030340685.1. Classification (NCBI taxonomy): domain Eukaryota; kingdom Metazoa; phylum Chordata; class Actinopteri; order Osmeriformes; family Salangidae; genus Protosalanx; species Protosalanx chinensis. The sequence continues at coordinate 2,429,450 of CM059323.1, read as the reverse complement.
CCTCCGCGCTCCATGTCTCCCGGTGCAGAGAAAGAGCTGGGCCTTAAACAACAGGTTATGACATATACACAGGCCTTGCTGGTGCCTCGTTTTAAAATGACATGTTTGGGTGAAATTCACAAAGACATTATCATCATCTCCCCAAACGGGTGCAATCTTGGAGCTGCTGTGTGCGGCTGCATTCGGGGGTGTCTGTGTTAGCCAAGCGAGCTAAATGAACGGTGTTTACCCTGATTGAACTGTCTGCGTGGCGCAGGGGGAGTCTGGCTTCGAGATGGGGGACAGGCGGGCCTGTTTAAAGAGAGGCTGGGTCTTCCTGTCGGAGCGTACAGCGAGGTATTACCGCTTAACCAGAGACTCCTGTTTCACCACAGAGCTATCACATTTCATAACACGGGAAAAAATAACACTTTAGCAGGGGGTCAGGTGGGAAAATGGCAGCTCTAAATGAGGGTTAAGGCCGTATCATTGTCTTCTTCAGAGGAGTCGCCCCCGCCTCAAATAATTCAGCTGACCTTCCGTGCCATGCGGCTGGTTCGACATGGAGGGGTGAGCGGGCGCGGAGGCGATCCTTTTCACGCAGGCCGTTCCCCTCAAAATGGCTTTTTCTTCTCCCAGACAATCATCTGATACAGCGGCTGAATGAAATCACAGATTACATAAGAAAGGTCCCCTTTCCCCCCTCAGATAAGGGCTCTACCTGAAGTGACTGCTCGTGCCACTGCTCTGTTCTCTCCACTCTTCTCCTCCTCCCGCGCTTATCTGCTCCTTTCCTCTCCTTTCTCCTCTCCTGTCTCTCCGCTCCTCTTAAAACTTGAGCACTTGATAAAAATAACAAAAACTCGATGTCAGGAGCCAGTGTAGATTATTATGTAAATGTCAGAAGGCTTTTTAATTACATTAAATGAACTGGATTGCAGTATTATACATAGAAGAGAGGACATTTCCTTGTAGATGATCATCATTTTACTAGGTGGGTAATGTACATATATATAAAACATTTGTATCAATATTTTTTTCCCCACTAATACAAGAGACATCATCCAAAGAAATATTTCCCCTCTGTGGCAGTCATGGCATTGAACTTAAGTATTAAATAAAGAATGATATCCATTATACATTTGAGGATGAAACATTATACTTTATTTCCCTTGTGTACATGCACTATATATGAGTGCTGAGAACACAGCTATTGATCTTAGGTTTCATTAGGTGAGGATGGCTCCTCTGGTGGGATGGGGCAACTTCTCAAGCCTGTTTGAATCAGAGTAAACCTATAAGACGGACATCTGTGGAGATATATCCCCCCATCTGAGAAATATTTCAAACAAGGCGCCGACAATGTAAATGACCTGGCATCAACGCTGGAATCATTGTAATAGATTCAGAGGCATTGAGGGGGGGGGGGGGGGGGGAATTAATGCTTAGACAGACTGGGATTAATAACATGAAAGCGCATGCACGCTCTCTCTCTCTCTCTCTCTCACACACACACGCATACACATACACAGAGACAGGCGGACTGTCAGACACAGGCAGATAGACACACACACACACACACACACACACACAGCCGTTTAACAGTGTGAAGAGTGGGGGACAGACAGGGCCTGGGGAGAACACTAGGTGCCATAACGAGGCTTGTCTCAATCTGCTAGGACTCGTGCCAACGTGACGACTACCCACCCCAGAGCACAGCACCACACTGTGGACTGGAGGAGTAACAGGAGGAAACAACAAGATACTAATGGATTGAGGATGTTGGGAAACGTATATTGCTTGACAGTATATAAATAACTATACAAATAATATTAATGTTTGAATTCAAATGGACTGTAATTTGCATTAAATTAAATGCATTGTGGTCGTTGGCTAGTTGTTTCTGTAACAGATTGTCGATTTGTTTGATAGCAAATCATATCGTACAATTATACAGATTAGTCAGATCCATTTTTTAAATCTCTCTCTATCTCTGTTGTAGGCTCCAGACAGATATGAGACTGGAGGGCTGATACTGGACATAATCAGCAATTAAACTTGAACATGGACCTGATGGTTTTTGCCTTATATCCTGGGGATCTCCTCTGTGAAATTAAATGTTTTTTTATGCTGGGCGTGGGGGGGTGGGGGAGGTGGGGGGAGGTGGGGGAGGTGGGGGGGGTGTTTCACCAACTCCATCAAGAATGGAAATAGGCTTAGAGCCTTTGCATAGATTAACCAAATGCATTTTGTCTTTAGTTTTTAATCATGTCTTTGCTTGAAATTAATGTTAATAGTAATCTTAGAAATTGAAAATGTAAATAATACAATGGATTGCCACAGATAAAACACATGTCTCTTTTGGGAGTTTGACGGAAGGCTCACAGATGGATTGAGGCTGGGGTGAGAAAGTATTTGGAGAGCATTAAAGATTTGATGCTACAAAAAAAAAGAATGTAGCTTTCACAAAGTAATTTTATGCCACTGCAAGCAAAATAACGTTGAACAATGTTGTTGTCTGGAGAATGAGTAGCTGCAGTTTTAGTTGTTGTGATTAATCGGATATATTTACATCACAATCTTGAAAGACTTATTCATGCACCGAGTTTCTGGTATCAAGTGTTTGGGAGATAAGAAAAGGAAGTCAGGTCTTGTCAATGGTTGCAGTTATCTTAGAAGGATGTGCGAGGCAGATTGCGTTTCAATCCACATGTATTATCTTAGACGCTTTGAGGTATTTTGTATAAGAGCAACTTAGCTACTTAGGAATGCTTTTAATGTTCATCTGGGGAAGCACTTCAGCAAGTTTGCTGAAAACAAACATCTGCATGGATTAAAAATGGGAAATACTTTTTTTTAGAGAGGTGACCTGAATATATAATCTACAAACAATAGTCCCCCAATTTTTTTTCATGTATTTTGTCACAACACTTGTATCTGATTTGGGTCTATAAATACGATCGGTAATGTAAGCCATTTTACAGAGCAATGTGGCAGTTCCTCACAATGTACCCTTGTTCGTATCTTAGAAGTTCACTTGTCCTCACTCTTTGTGATCCAAAGTCTAAATCTGCCGTTGTAATCTTAAACAGGCCTTCCTGATTAGCAAAGGAGTTTGTGAAACTCCTTCCCCAACTTATTTAGAATGGTTTGTTTATCTCTGATGGTGGGGGGGGGGGGGGGGGAGGAGGAGTGTGTGTGTGGGGGGGGGGGGGGGGGGTAACTTTTTGGCTCTTGGAATCCTCTTTAATTCATTGGTAAGACCACAAAGGACCGCGGCGAGCTCTGGAGCTACGAGAAACCCAGAGCACATCCAAGACAATCCTCGTGCTACCTGTGCCACGGAGATTAGACCATTGTGTTGGGGGGAATGTTATCATCTGCGTGCCAAGCACAGACTCAGACTAGCTGTAAAAGTCGCCAGTAAGGTGATTAAGATGTGGAGGTTCCCCCCCGCCCCACCCTCCCCACCCCCACCTCCCCCAGGATTTATCGATTCTGTTTCTTTTAGGGGGGGAATATACGGTAACCTGCATATCTTTGATATGGCTCCAGGGTCATCTGTTATGCTCCTGTCTCCAGTTTGACTCTTTCTGTTTCACTTTTTCCCAGTCAGTGTTCTGGAATGTCCGATACTTGCCAATGACCGAGCCTGCATTTGGGTCATGTGTTCCTGTTTTCAGAAAACATCAGCTCAAAACGTTTTGCCCGCAATTTTTGTCCCCGCTGTGTTGAACCTTAAAAGTAACTTGGCAAGCACGCGCACACACATGCAACAGTATAACAAACGTTCTCTCAACGGCCTGAGATTACAAACAGACTGTATGCTAGTCTCCAACATCGAGATAGCTATCATAAGGGAGCTTGAAGCCTTTTGGCCATCTGTAGAGCTTGGAGAGGCCTGTGGACGCACACAGCCCCCGGTCCAGGGAGGCAGGGCTGTGTAATAACCAAATGAGGAGAATGGGAGGCGAGCGGCAGAATGCAGGGCTATCAGAGCTGTGCTGCGTCGGCACTATGATTCCGTTTGTGCTATTACATAATTAAATTTGGACTTGGATCATGCTTTTTAAGAGATTATGTGAGCATATGTTGCTTGAACACGTGCCAGCCTGTGAAATGGGGCTCCTTTCATGAGTACTCTATTAGGTTTAGAGAGTTTATTGAAAATCGGAATTAGCTCGCTGCCAACAGTTAATGAATTGGTGTTATGATCTTAGTCCAAGTGATGCTGGTGTGCTATAATTTAGGATCGCCGTCTGCAAAAAAATAAAATAAATAAAAAGAAGGAAAATCTGCTAAACAAAGATTGTAAATTCAGGTCTCTGTGTACTATAAGCTTACGTTTTATTGGATTTATAGCCTGCCGTTTGAAATGTGCTGTGTACTGTATGTTGGACTACTTATCGGAAAGCAAATACCGATGTGTTCGTCCACATCGGTGACCAATCGCGATCCTATCTCCTCATTAGTCCCAAATTCTGTCCTCATCCACGTCCTGTTCACCTGCTAGCCATCCACAGCACTTTGAGCTACCTCTGCTACTTGTGCACTGGACTAGCGCACTAGAAACATGCTACACTGCATGTCCTCTCCCCCCCCCCCTTCATTTCCATCCCCCCGCCCCTATCCCCCTCATTCCTTGCCCCGTTGTCCCTTCAGCTGTATGAGGATGGACAGGCCAGTTGGCTCCAGTTAAACAGACGCACATATCAGGGTCCTCTCCCTCTGCATCTGTCATCCTCCTTCGGGTTGAAACACGGCCCCTGTCAGTGTGCTGGCTGAATATATCACCCTCTCCCCCGTCATCCCCCTACCATGAGGCGGTGCGGGTCCGTAAAGGTTTAAGCGGTTATTCCAGTCATTATTGGCTGTTAAATGTGGTGACGGTCATAAAGGCCCCCGCCGCTTCCCCCCACCCACCCCCCCAGGGGCCTCAGAGGTCAGCTGACGGCCTGCTTTATGAGTTCCCCACGCCGTGCATCACCAGCGGGCTGCCGCTCCGCCCGCACTCCCCTCGGCTCTCCGCTCCAGAGGCAGGATGGATAGGCGGGCAGACCTCCATCTATTACCCCTGTCTGGAAAGGGGTGGGCCGCCACCGGGCCCCCCCCCCCCCCCTCCGTCAGCCCCTGCATCGCTCCAGCGAGACAGAGAGGCCCAGCGCTGATTTGTACCTCCGGATGATGGGAAGTGACTAGACGTGCGCGAATGGCGCACAGAGAGAAACTGTCATCACGGAGATGGCAAGCGCAATCCAGCGAATTTATGGCACGTTTGGAGAAATTGTCATATTTTACAATCCCATAAGCACGGAAGGGAGTTACTCACACTCGTAAGTTCGGCCATTTTCCCCATGTCGTTCCTTGGGCTGAAATTCCCAAGTTTCTCATTGAGTTTCAGCAGTGAGCGACATCAATTTTATTTGACTCGTTTAAAGGCCTTCGCCCCCTATAATAAGCATTGTTATATGAGATGACTACCGCTGCCGCGTCAGAGAGAAGTCAAGGAGCGCAGAGGACAAGTTCTATCAATATCAGTGGTTTTATAGAACACTTGCTCTTTATATTGACGTATCCCTCCCTTTAAAGGAAGATGAAAATCATTCAGAAATTTCGTAAATGATTGACAGAGGCGGAGAAAATCTAATCTCTTTTTACTTTGCGTTTTTTTTTTACTCAGAAGGAAAGTCGTCTTTGATGAAGTTTACGCCGATGAATACTGGTGCTTTCGCGGTAGCTACCGAGTGTGCTAATAATTCATTGGCTGGCCAATTATCCAACTGACAAAGGAAGCAAGGAGGAGAAAAAAGTCGAGGAGAGCGAGAGAGAGAGAGAGAAAGAGGGACTTGGTCTTGCTCTCTGACTCACGAGCCACAGGCCTCTTGCATGTTCCTTTTTTCCTTCCTGTCTTGAAGGGGTTTTTGAGGACTGTGTGTGTGAGTGTGTGTGTGTGCGTGCAGTGCTGCCTTTACTGTGAAGAACAGGCCCTTTATTGCCAGGCCTCTGGTGACCTCACCCTGCTGAATGAAGTCACTAAGGGAACTGCGGGAAGACAAACCAGCGTTCCGGGGAATTAATCAACTCCATCGCTGGCAGTGCCGGGGCGCTGAACGGCCATGCTGCCTCCGCTGCCTCTCGTGCGGAGGCAGGCAGGCAGGGAGGCAGGCAGGCAGGGAGGCAGGCAGGCAGGCAGGGAGGCAGGCAGGGAGGGAGGGAAGGAGATAGGGCCGTTATTGAGCTTGACAGCCAGCTGATAGCCCAGCGTCCTTCACATTATGAGCGCATCAAAGGCAAGGGACAGGATATAGCCTGGGCTGAGAGGTGGAGGATGAGGCCTCTCGCTGCTGGATGAGTGCAGCGTGAGCTCGTCTCCTGGGATCCGAGTGGAGACAGGAGTTGTTTAGCCACCTGAAGCACAGGTAGCGTGTTATTTGGATGGTTGAAGTACGGTGTCTCTCCCCGAAAGCTGTCATCTCTCTCCACTCCTGTTGTTTCTCCAGGCTGACTGGGCGTAATTCGCCTTTAGTGATGGCATGCAGCTCTGTCCAAAAATAAAGAGGAGACCCCCCCCTTTAGACATGACCAATTAGAGAGGCAATTAGACTGAGCCCAGCCGCGTCAGAGCTGTGAAGCGGAATCACAGACTGTCTTGCCTCCCTGGCTGTGTGTGTGTGTGTGTGTGTCTCTGTATGTGTGAGTGACAGTGTAAAAATGACATGTATGTGCTTTCGTGTAAGCGTGTGTGTATGAGCGCGTGTGCACATGGCCAGGCCTGCGGCCGTTCACAGACGTGCCGGAGATTTCAAAAGCAAAGCGCGTTTGTCCCTCAAGCGAAAGTGCAGATTAAGTATTGATACCAGGAAAATGAGCAAGTATTTGTACTTTGTTACTTCCCATCTCTGGTGGTGTATGTGTGTGTGTGTGTGTGTGTGTGTGTGTGAAAGGGTTGAGGGAGTCGTTGGGGGCCAGAGGAGGTGTTGTTGAACGCCCCAGTGTGTAGCACTGCAGAAGCAGATCCTTCAAAGTGTAGGGAGATCCTCGTCACAGATGAGGATCCATTAGTTGGCCAGCCAATGCTTTGTTATGCTAAAAGTTCACTTTTGTATGCAAGAGTGACCTCTTTTTACCCTTTTCAACAAAATAGACTTTATTTTATCATTTTATTGCTGCCTTTCTTGTTTGGGAAAGGGAGCCGTTTGGTGATGTTCGATGGTGTGTGTGTGTGTGTGAAGAGATGGGGGTGTTTCATGTCTGAATTCCTGAGCGCTGTGAAAGACATCGTCTTCTTTGGGGCAGCATTTAATGGGACAAACAATGACCCCGCAGATCCTTCCCATCACCACAGAGAAAAAGAGAGAGAAGCAGACCAAATGGGTCCACTGCACTTGCATATTGTTGGCATGCCTAGAAAAGAGTCATAATTCAAAACGTGAAAAATAATTCACAAATTATAATTCAAAACGTTCACAATTCTAGTTTGACTTGATGCACTTTTCCGTCTTTGAAGCTGAACAGTCAAACAGGTGTGGCCATAAAATAGTCAGGTCCTTGTAGCCAAATCATTCAGCCTTCTGGATTGTGAGGCATTATATATGACCCACCTTTTTATGCATTCGACTGCAGTTCATGGAAGAGGGGTCGTTGTACCAGCTTCAAATGGAATATGATTCTTTAGCGTGTTGCCGTGCTGTTGGACAAATTGTTCTGACTGAATTCCACTAATTGTACTCACCTTCCCTTCTCCTTTCCTTTGAACTGCAAAGTTAGGATTGAAACAAGGTGAGTTGCAGGCAAACAGTACTGACAGCACAGACTTGGTCCTCACTTTGAATTAGCGAGCACAGTCCTGGATGTCAGAACATATTGCCTTCCCAATCGTATGCTTGTTTGAATGTTTACCCTTGTAAGTGTGTCTGTGCATACAAATATCCTTTCCGCATACAGGATATGCATCTAAAGATGTGGCTCTGCGGTCTGTAAGTGGCGGAGATCTCTGCCCGCATGCCTTGTGGACATTATTAACTTGTAGGACCAGGTATCGTACATGTTCTGTATGCATGTGCATCTGCACGTTTGTGTATTAGCGCGCGCATGTGTGTTCGAGGGGGGTGGTGGTGGGGGGTTGGGGTTCACGGGGGCACACCAGAGACAGGAAGCTGTCCTCTCCCATGTTGTTGTTCGCCCTCTCCCCTAATTCGCCCATTGTGAGCGCGGAGGGGAGCGGTGGAGATGACATCACGAGGCAAGGCGGCGTTTGAAGTGGCAGTCCTGAAGGAACCACTTATAGCAATTAGGATATCCTTGAACAAGCGTTTGCGAAACATTGGCTGGTTTTTGGCATTTGCCTCCCGTTCCTGCCTACTAACTAGCAAGGTTTGATCTCCTATAATTATCTACCCAGCGGCTTCTCAGTCCTGACAGCTCTCTCCCAAGAGAGGGCTGGATGGTGGGGCTACTCACTGATTGCATCAAAGTGTCAGAAATTGCAACATCAAAAATAATAACTGATATTCCAGCAGCAGGCTCCTCTTTGAATATTTCTTTTAAAACACTCTCTAATTTGTGTCTCGCACCGGTGCCAATGTGTGTGTGACTGCGAGGGCTTACAGCAAATAAAAGCAGAGGAAGGGCATTTATTATTGAACCCGCTATTTGCATACGGAACCCTGTGCTGTCTGAACTCTGGTGAAATAGATGTGTGTTTATTCTGACGCTTCTTTTTACGCCGTCCCGCTCTCTCTGCTCTCTCCGTCGCTCGGTTTCCATCCCTCCGTGCCTCTTTACTTTTTCCTCCCTTTTTCCACTTTGAAATAGTTACCCCAGTCCTGCCCCCAGACCTGTCAAAGTGCCCCAAGCTGGGGCAGCTTCTCGGTTGTGCTAACAAAAACTTCTTGTTCAGTCTTATCCGTGTACCGTTCTTACATGTGGAATGTTCCGGGGCAGGTTCAGCTTCTTCTGTGGTTTCTTGAAATTCTGTTCATACGTAACACAGCACGGGTACGAGAAATTCCATAAGTAAAAAAGATCGGCGTAGCTATGCTATCGCAAAGTCCGCTGAAGGAAACAGCGTGAGCGAGTTATTTCTCTTTGACATCCATATTTCAAAACATAACTTAACTTCCCTGACCTTGCTCAGCTGCGCATTGATAACACATTCATTATACACCATCGCCCTCTTGTTCTCCCCGTGTAAATTTTTTCCGGTGAGTTGGTGCAGCTCTCCTGTTTAATTATGAACACTGAAGAATAATTTGCGATGGCTCCTAAGCTTTCAGTGTCTGGCTAAAACCGGTTCACCTCAGCTCACTGCATGTCTGTGGATGGGAGAGCACTGTGCCAGCGCTGAACAGTGGTGAAGTGAATTGGTGGAGACAAATGTGCGCTAAGTCAATGAAATGAAAAAAAAAATGAAAAGAAAATAGGGGGCCAAGGTTTTCGCAAGGATGAAATTAAAATCAGCTCTGCGGCAAATGGGGCTGCTTTACAGGAATGAATTAACAGCCGGAGTGGGGAGAGGCAGGTTTGCTTTGCAATGACAAATGTTGATTTCCCCAGAGGTACTTAAAGTGATTTGACCCAGTCATTCTTTTAAATCACAGACAGGAGATGATAAATGTCCCACTAATGAGGCCTGTGGATTTTATCTCTTCCCCTCATTCCTGTAGGAGGGCTTCTGCTCTAAAGGTCTGGTGCTACGTCTTCGCAGGCTCCTCAAAGCACCGTTAGCGCTGCTAAATCCCAGCCACGCAGGAAACAGGGAGGTAAAAAAATAAAAATACAACACACGCGTACACACAAGTATCCCTTACACGCCGGGGGAGATTGTCGGAAAATTAAAATCAAACACGCAATCGCAATTGTTCGACGAATGCACCCTTCTAAAAGCCTCGCTAATCTGTCAAAAAAAAGGGTGCCTGAAATTCGAGCCAGTCAGCATTTGTAGACGTTATAATAATCTCCCTATCCAGGGCCTATCCCCCTCCCCCCCCCTCACCCCCTGCCCCCCCTTCCCTCTCTGTATCAGTTTTCCACCTAAAAGGTAAGCACTTTGCCTATATACACATGACAAAGACCAGAGCAGCGGGGGCGGTTAACAGCGCAGCTCTCGTTATCTGCAGCAGTGGGTACGCTGTGCAGAATAAGAGTCTTTTCAGGTGCAGATGTAGAGCATCGTTGATAGGGTGCGCGCCGCCTTCCTCGCTTACAGCCGGGGCCCTCTGATCAATCAGCGCTGACAGGGCAGGGGCTTTGTGCGCCATGCGGCGGGACGAATGTCTGCCAGGGAGCGGGGGGGCGCACCTGAAAGGGAGCGCGGCGCGCGCCACCCAGTCCCACGCCCGCGGATTAGCCCCGGCGTGCTTTCGTGGATTAGCATGTAGGGAAATTGCTCGATTATTGATATGAAAATGTTTCGTGGGGGATGAAGGGGCGGGGAGATGAGGGGTCCTGAAACGGGTGTCGTAGGGGGAGGGTGTGTGCGGCGGGGAGGGGGGGGGGGGGGTTGACGGGTGGCGGTGGGGGTCGAGAGTGGGCTTATCTACCCACTTCCCCTACCTCGAGGCCTACAAAGGAAACGTGAGGGCATGGGGCGGAGACAGAGGGGGGCCCGGGCCCCCCTCCAGGAGAGACACGTTGAGCTGCCCTTCATGAAATATTGTTCATCATTATATTAACAGGGGCTGAAGGTGGGTAGATAAGGGCTGTTTGAAAAAGTGAGCAGAACGTCCCTGTGAGACATTTCAATCCTCTTTCTCCCCCCAACCCCCCCCCCCCCCTCTCTATCATTCCCTTTCATTTCACTGAGGTGGGCGAACCTGAAATGCAGCAGGACCTTTTATAGACGGAGACTAGAGCCCAGGAAATGATGACATAATCACCTCCCGCTTTAATTGCTTGATTTGTCAATCCTCTGCACCTCTAAATCCCACTTCGCCTGTCTCCTCCCAGCCTGGTGCCCGTGTTCTGTCACATGTTCTGTCAGTCACACCCCAGACCCCGGCACGGAGGGGGTCCTCTAGCATTTGCATAGTTTTGAATTATGTTGATGCTCTGCCTTATTATACCATTACAGAGCTTAAAACGCACACGTAAAAGCCCTCCGTGATTAGGGCTGTTCCTTCGTAACCAGAACCCGTTTTCAGTCTAGCTAGCGCCAGGACGGTGGCGGGGTGTGGACAGTGAAAGACCTGGCTCTGCATGGGGTTCCACCTGCTGCCAGATCGGCTGTTTTCGCAGGGGAGAAAGGGCATATGCTCGTACCATGTGCACAGCCCTGTGACGAACCACCAATCACAGACAGAGAAGTCAGGAAGTGGCCAGAAATTCTGTTTAGCGACCGATGAACGATTCACGATTCCCCGAAAACAGGGGACGTCGAACCGGGTGACTTCTCTATCGAAAAGCAGCTGACGCATCTCTTCGCATCGCTTCTTTCGACAATTTAAAGAGAATGCTTGCCGTGCGGAACGGTGCTGTTTTAGAGGAATACTACTGCACCAAGGACCTTGCATGATACTGTCTCCCTTCTAAGCCATCCAGTCAACCGGAGGAAAAAACATGAGGAGATCTATCATATGAATAATCCTCTGGCTTCCTCGTCCATCGACAACAGCCTCCCGAGCGGTGAAGCGCTCTTCACACCGAACACATGTTGAGACAGAGCGGTAACATCCGAGATGAAATATGAGGTCAGTACAGGAGAGCAGGCCCAAACGATCAGGTGCTGAGCATCCCAGAAGGCCAGAGGAAGACCAGAGGAGGACCAGAGGAAGACCAGATGAAGGCCAGAGGCGGGAGAGATTTGTGAGATCCGTGGATTAGTCTGGTGATCACTGCGGTCCTGATCACAGGGAACTTTCTGGAACTGTCTGTTAAGCGTCATCCGTGACCGAGATGCATCTCTCTCACGGCCCGGGTCCATTACTGCAGACGGATGGAGGCCCCTCGGAGGAGGGGTCCCTGCCTAATGAAAACAGTGTGTGTGTGTGTGTGTGCGTGCAGCCTGAACTCCAGAGCTCCAGTGACAAACACGGGTAACGCAAAAAGCGTGTGTTTTACAATTTCCCTCCGTCGTAAAGGTTCGGTCGTAAACGGAGAATTTACGCCCTTCATTAGAGGTAATACAATGCACATAAGTCTAACGTACAACAATTGGGATAGCCATAAAGTAACCATTTTATACCTTCTCAAATCTGTGACTCCTTCGTGACCCTTGTGGAGCCAGCGTTAGGGCCGCTTGATTTATCACGCCTGTCTATTCCGTCTGATAGCCCTCCGTGTTTTTAGGGAATTAAAAGTGCCAAAATGTAAAATGACTTAAATATTTATTCTGTGTACCCCTGTCAGAAATATTAGTCCCCAAAGTATTGTTTACGAGTTGCAACTTAAGATTTTTGTTCAAGGAGATTTTGGTTTGATTGATGTCTAAGCTCAATTTTATAGCCAGCAATGGAGAGGAAAGAAACCCTGCTCTTTGTTCACAGTTGTTTCTTATCGTAAGCCTCGCCCAATCTGTCTATTAGGCTGAAATATGGAGTGTAAAACAACCCCCCCCCAAAAAAAAAAAAAAATCCAAGTGCTCAAAATCTCCTCACACCTCACACAGAACTACTTTAAAATGTCTCCTGGGTGTAAAGCATGTCTACTGCTGTATTGAGACAGAATGTGTCTGATTTACCAAAGGCAGCAAAAAGAATTAGACTCCTATATCTGAAATCTCTTGGAATTCTCTCTGACCCCCTTCGTAGTGACCTGTTCACCTCCTCGAAGGATTCGGATTCAATCACGCCCTGTTTCTCTCCAGACACGAGACAGAGGTGGTTACACCCTGCTCCTCTCTGTTACTACGAGGGTTCCTTCAAATAGCATTCAAACAGAAGGGTACATCGAAATAAGACAACGGGCAACTCCAGATTCAAGTCCATTCACGACCTGTCCGACATGACATAGTTAGTCAGCTGGTAGCCATCAATGTCAATAGGGGAAAGCAACTTCAGAGGATCTTGAGTAGAGCCCATTGATGAGATGAAACAGGTGGACTTCCCTGCTCCGGGGTAGAAGGAAAAACAAATGTCATGGCGGGTGACAGAGAACGTCTGTGTCTTATCAGCCTGGGCTGAGTGAGTGATGGGTCTTATCTGGCCCCCTGCTCCACAGCTGTTTATTATCCCAGGGTGGCAGGGCCATGCTGGGGAGAGGAGAGGGCTGGGAGCCCCTCCGTGATCCATCACTCTGGAGGTCCTCTCCGCTCCTTATCTGACCGCTACATGGATAACCGCAGCCCTGATTTGTTTGGAGACGCCGTGCCATTTTGAATGAAGAGCCGACCCAGGAAACGATTCCTTCGGCTTCTTTATCAGTCCAGGTGAGTTATGGAGAGCTGGCTGAAGTGCGACCGATTGCCCCCCTTCACGCTCATCCACCCCACCCCAAAAAAATGCACCTGCCCACATGCTTTTCCCCTCCGCGCACGCACCCTCCCACACTGGAGGGGAGTCTGGAGGAGGAGAACCAGAGAGAAGGAAGCGGCGCGGTACTCACAGGGGGATAGGGCTTATGTGCGGCCCCCAGTTTGTCCTCTTTTTGTGGACGACATTCATCCTCTTATCGTGTTTTGCTTTCGGTTATCTAGGCCCTGTATGGGCAGCGGGTGTGAACAGGAATAATACTTGATATGACGCAAGTAAACCCACAGCTCCTGTGGTGGTCAGCGTACATTCATTCGAGGTGGTCAGACTCGCTAAACCTGATCCAAAATAATAAAGCGGCTCTTATCTGGGTCGTGTTATTGAAAGGAAAACCTCGATAAAGACATTTTTTTTTTGTCATGTTACTTTTCCTATCTCCATCTCTGCTGGGATGTTTTTGTTGGTTCCTGACAGGCGTGTGTGCGTGCGCGTGTTAACCAACCTTTTACACACCTTTTATCTGTTCTTGCGTACACTTTCAAACCAGGCTTGTTGCTTGAGTTTTAATCTTTATTTGGTGGCATGGTCAATATTATTTCTTGCCATTTCTTGCCTTTTTTCATTTCCTGGCTATCGTGTTACTATTATGGTAATGACGACTTTTCACTTCCATGTCAGAGCCCATGCTCGACTTTCACTTGAGCAAAACAGTGCGGTCAGTACTTCAACTTTTAACAGGGGTATCTGTACTTCCACTCGAGCGAAGGCCCTGTGTACTTTTGCCCTATCTGGTGTTTCCATTTCAAACAGGGCTCCCGTGTCCATCACAACACCAGGGGTACCTCCCAAAATATATACCTGCTGTCAAGACCTGGGGAGGGAGGGGAGGGCTGGGAGGGAGGGGAGGTGCGGAGGGATGTTTAGGGCCTGCCGGCCGGCTGGTGATCCTTCTCTGGAGGTTCTGTATCAGACAGGCTTTCTCCGCAGATCCAGCTCAGCTCTGTCTGCCGAAAGCTGAAATAACAAGAGTTTGTTTGACTCCAGAGGAGGATCTGGAGGGCCGCAGGCTCCCCACCTGGACGCCGACACAGTAAATCCTGGAGAAATCCACCTCCTCTGTCCCTGTCGGCACGGCGACATAGCTGGTCCTCGGTAGCTCTGGTTTCAGCCCGGCAGAGTCCGTGAAGCAGAACACGGCCAAGGCAGCTAACTGCGATCCAGCAGAAGTTAGGCGGACTTTGAGGGGGGGGGGGTGGATTGCAGCGGGGCGAGGGGTTAAGGGGAGGGGAGATAGAGAGAAGGGAATGCAAACACGAAATCCTGTTTCCTCATTAAGAAGCTGCGATAAGCGTGAGGCTCAGCGTCGCATGCCAGGCCGCGCCAGCCAGCGCTGGCTGCAGAGATGCCACCCCAGAGCCCCCTTGGCAGCCATGACCTTAGCCGCTCATCCCTGATGGCGGCCGAACCTCTCCTTACCCCATCACGCACCGGTGTCATTCTGCCCCCTCTTGCGGGGGGGGGGAGCGGGGGGGGGGGGGGGGGGGGGGGACCTTCTCCGTGTTGCGTCATGGAGCCTAAATCTGCGCCGCACCTGAGCGGTCCTCGCCGTTCTCTGTACATCCCGAGGTCGGGCTAGGGGATGGGGTGATGATGCGCCCTCTCTGCGCTGGATTACTTTCTGGATTCCACGATGCATTCCAGTCTGCCCTCCCCCCCGCTGGCCCTAACCCCGGGCCTTCTGCTCGGCACATGTACATACCTCCCGGTCCACGCAGGGCCTCTGTCTCGTGGCGGTGAGGAGGGTTACGGCGGAATGCCACGCCGGCAGCAGCGTCTCCTCCTCAGTCCGAGCCGCCACCGCCGCACGACAGGGCCTGACGCTGAGCAGAGCGCAGTCTGTTGTTTGTCCTGCGCACGCATGCATTACACACACACGCGCATGTCTAACGCGACGCTGGACAGACCTCTAAATCAGTCCTTATTACGGCGTCAACAGAAATAACGACCAAATAATTTGCGACCATAACTCCTACGGTTTGCATTGGAGGGAATCTTACTAATGCAAAAAGCTTAGCACAGCCAAATGGCAATTTATTGCAATGTGTCTATGATTAATTCATTCATCTAAACGGGAGTGATCCACCTTCACTTAATAGCGTTCAATTAATCACAGGCAGGGCCCAGTTGCTACCAAAATAATGACAATTTAATAACACTCCAAATACAACAAGCTAGATTACCCAGTATTTATAAATGTCACTGGCTAGCCTGTAATCCACAGTGACAGGAAAACATGCGCTAGGCCTAGCACTGTCTGCTCCTATGTACTGCTACAAATGCACCGTCCCCATAGCGAAGAGGCTATGAATAACTGCGATAATCACTCCACAATGGCTGCATTTATCAGCGTGCGAGGAGCTCCGACTTAGCGGTGATTAAGCGGCGTCGCTGCCGGCCATCGCCGTGGCGGTTCGTTTCGGCGGGACCGCGAGGATCGGGAGCGCCCGCTGGATGATGTCACGGGCGTCATCCGGCCCGCCGTTCTGACGGTCGCATCTGTCCGTCCGTCTGACCGTGCCCTACGCCAAGCTGTCGCAAGCCATTGTCTTTATATTCAGACACAAGCGCACAGCCGCACCCGCATGCACACGCTGGTCTTTTCCAATTTAAGCAGCATTGTTTCAAGCCTGTGTGCGCGGCTTCATAAATCCTAAGCGCTGGACAGTGTCATGGCAGCGGACGGAGGGAGAAGCGTGGCCGTTTGCTAGCCGTGCTGGCTGGTGTAAGGATGTCACCGCGCTCTGCCCACAAACAGTCAGCACCGTGACAAACCGTTTCCCGCCATTGTCATCGCAGCACAATCACGGCAATCAACTGAATTAGGTGAGTAACATTCGGTGCCTGAAACAATGCTGGAGATAAGAATAGCCTGGTTGATGGAAAGGACTGCCTCCCATCCTGTGAGGGGAAAACCAAAGGAAATAAATTGCGTCGTTATTATGAGAGAACATGATTTTTGGTATTGTAAACGATATGAGGTATTTGTCTACCCATCGCCAGGGTTTGATAACCTGTCAGCCAGCGTAAACAACTGATGAGAGGAATTATGAACGAGCGTATGTGAGCGATACAAGTGGCTTGGTGTGAGAGACAGACTGGGAAAGAGCGAGAACGAGGGAGTGAGAGAGAGAGAGAGAGAGAGAGAGAGAGGGGTAGGTGGATCTGAGGCTGCACAGTAGGGAGCAGGGAGGAAGGAGGTGGAGACCGGTGGGACTGCATGGGGAAAGGTCACGGCGGAATGGAAACCGATTCTCCTGGCTTGATCCCAGGGTAATATCCAGTAACCATTCTGCTTCTCCCTCCCTGTTGGACAGGAGGTCCAGTGTTCACTCCGTACCCTGACGGCACTGCGTTTAGCCTGGTCCTGCCCGGGCTGCGAGAGGAGAGCGGGTCACAGAGCCGGTGGGGAACATCCTTTATCCCAGCACCAGACAGGCAGCAGGGGGTCAGGGTGGAGTTGTGGAGCAAAGTGATCGGTTCTGGCAGCCTTAAGCTCCAAATCCATCCGTCAGCAGAGGTTCTGACCCGACTGTGTGTGAGGAATGCTGCTTTTACGCCTCTGACGGAGCGATTTCCTGCTCGCTGCTTCCAAAGGTGTCTTTTAGGGTACAACAGGGGCCCGAAATCAGTCAGTCTGTGTTGGATGTTCTGGCAGGATAAACTTTTAGTAATTTCACAGGACAAAAACTGCCAGAACATTCGGCAGATAGCCAAGCGTTCTTTTCATCAAATACGTCTCTGTCGCAGTTGTTCTGTGACGCTCACGTCCAGTCTCTCGCTCTCTTCTCTCGCTCCGCCGCAAAAGCGATGCAATTGCTCGCACTCAGCAGCTCTGAATCGTACCCCATTCTAGACAATCACCATCTCGCTACACACATGACCTCTTGACCTGAAAGTAAATAACACATCTTTGAAAAACCATGCGCACACCCGCACCCAGACTGCTCACAAGCCCAACTTTCACTAACAGCTCACGCCTGATGACTTCGGTGACGCGAGACAGATTGTAGGCCGCTTGGCCATAGAGAACCTGATGAACTATAGCCAGACGAGATGACTTTGTGAGACAATAAAAGGCCTCTCTTGAAAAGGTACAATGACGTGGTAAATAGCCAGCATAATGTGAAGTGTTTAACAGAATTGGCTCTCATTTTCAGTTTCACGGATGGTTTGACGTCCTCGAGCTGTTGAGAGGATTCCTTTTCACATGTTAATCACCGATGGCGACTGTTTTAGACACAAAAAACATCGTGTTATACAAGTGTAAAGGGCAGACACAGCCACTGCCTCGCTCCCACACGACATGGCATGATAATAACATGATTTTTTGCTTCTCAAGCCCGTTTATATGTGAATGCGGCGATGGGAAGAATTTACAAGCACTGACTTGTTGTTATTTTTGTGTATATTCTCAAAACTGTTATGTGGCCTGTTTATTTTAGAAGCTGACATGCATTAGCACGGGCTGGGGCTTCAAGGAACCACATCTGTTTCCTGCTTGTCTTCGTCACGTGACCGAATATGAAATCTCCGACTCCCATGGGTGTATACATTCGCCACTTTTTTCTCTCTTTTTTTTTCTTCCATTCCTGCTAAAGAAAATAGACATAACCATTAAAAACTCACCCAGCCTTAACCATTATGGAACATTGGCTGCCAACTATCCAGAAAATTCGTTTTTTTTTGTAGGTAACCCACTCCACTATACTTCTCACCAGTAAAGCAGCAAGCTTGGCTGGCATCCTGATGGAGATTTATACAGGTTTCATGGGTGTTCGCGCGGGTGCGTTCGTTTCGTTCCTCCTCAACTGAGAGAGAGTAAGGAAAATCATTTTCTTTTTTTCCTTGGCTCCACATCCCTCTGTTCCTAGTAGGTAGCATTCCAGGGGCCAAAGCTAATTAGCATACCCTCTTCCCCGAACCCTGCATGGCTGAATAGAAATGTTGTGGGGGGGGTGGCGGTGGGGGGTGGCGGAGGGCTGTTTGCGGCCCCCTCAGATTGAAACAGACAGATTGCGCCAGCAAGGTGTTGATAAGGCTGGATATGAATGCCTCAGCCACGCGTAATCGCCCACATCCAGGGCTCTCCTCGCCGCAGATAGACTTGTTCGACTTCCCCGACTGTTGCCCGCAAGATGGATGGCGCGCGTGGTTCTGTCAGCCGGGCTCACACACACACACTCCAGACCGCCCCCCCCCCCACCACCTCCCCCACCGCCCCCCCCCCCCCCCCCCCCCCCCCCCCCGACACACAGACATTCTCTCCAGTACATGACACTGTAACGCTCATGCACACAACCTCGATCGTGACAGAGTGTTTATGACAGACGCAAGGCCTCTCGCTCCCTGGTATGCAGGAGCCGTGGGAGTCTGCGTTTAGCGGGCGGAAAGGCTCACCGAGGGGAAAACAGCCTTTTATATCCGAGAGCATTTCATCCTCCACGTCTCCCTCCGTCCTCTCCATTCTCCTCCCTTCTGTCGTAGATCTCTTCCTCCTTTTGGGGTCCTTTTTTCTACTTTGTTGCCCTAATTCACTATGGTCTGGCTTTCTGACACGCGTGCAAATTGGCAAATTACAGGAATGGCGAGCTGTCAGCAGCCAGATTCATGTGGTCACACGGTGTTGGATGAGGTGGGGGGGGGGGGGGTGGGGGGGTGGGGTGGGGGGGTGGAGGAGCACGGGGGGGGGGGGGCACGGGGGGGGGGGGGGGGGGGGGGGGCACGTTAGCCGGGGGTTCCACTGTCTTAACATTGTTAACGCTGACCGGGCTGATTGACACACACACTGCTGCTCTGAAAGGACCCTGCATCTGTGCGTTGCAAGAGCTCAAGGAAGGCCCTCCCTCCCCCTCCTTTGTGTCTCTCTCCCCTTCATGTTGTCCTTCCTCTCTGCCCCCCACCTCCTCATTTGCATCCCAGGCCCAGAGTAGTCATGGAGGAGGGAGGAGAGACGGAAGGGGGTTGGGAGGTGGGACCCCCTGGTTACTCCCCACCCTCTCCCCTCTGTCTTTGTCTTATCCGGTCAGGCAAGCAGAGGCCCTTCCCTTGGCCCCCTGCCCCGGTGCTCCAGTCTGGGTTGGGGATGGTGGTCTGTGGAGCACTGCTGGGAGAAACAGCATGGCGGTGTTTTTGTAACTGGGATCGGCCAGGCCAGCGATCCTCCATTCTGCGTCTGGAGCTCCGGCTGATCCGCGAGAAACGATGTCTCACTTCAAGGGGAGCAGGAAGCACGTGTGGCGGATGGGATTTCTGGGTAAACAAGGCTGTGTGGGACGCCGTCTTAGCCTGAGCTGCCCGGTGCTGAAAGAGCTCCGGAGGTTGTGGAGGAACCGCCGGTCGAGCCGCCCTGCGACCGCTGGAAATGAGGCACAAAGCTGGGTCGATCGTCCAGGCTTCAGCGGCCGTGCTTCACCGACTCCTCCCCTTCCTGCCCCCGCTCCCCCCCCCCCCCCCCCCCAGTACCAGGTGACGCATCCAGCCACCATGATAACCCACACATGCCTATTTCCCTTCAGACGAGGCCCCCCTCTTGGCTGTAAGTGGTTGGAACATGATCCTAGCCTGATTAATTACGCCCCTCGCTGTTATCCCCCCTCGCCCCCTTCCTAATGGCCAGTGTTTACGCCGGGAGAAGAGCAATGGATTGTGGGGGGGGGGGGGGGGGGGGGGAGAGGCAGCGGCGATGGCGGACCCTTGCGCGCGTGGAATGGGTTTTAATTAACGTGGAGACAACACCTCTCTCCCCGCTCATCTTTCACCTGGGAGACACCAGGGGAGCTGTGACAGCGACCCCGGCGTGCCGCTGATTAAAGCGGGGCCTCATTTACCGGCGCCCGCTGTCAACAAAACACCACTAATGGCATTATGCCCAAGGCTGGGGGCCAGGGCCGGGGACAATCCCCAGCCAGGCTCAAATGAGAGAAAACAAACTTAGCTTAATCTCTGATACGAGAGCTTAATCTCCCTCTGATCTTATCTGGAGCAGGACTCATATGTTGCGGGCCTGGCTGTGTGTTAAGGGACCCAGGGAAAGGGCTTAAGCAGGTAAATGACTCCTCTGGTGTTCCTGAGGCGTTCTGGTCCTTTGTTTTGGTGTGGCAGGGCAAGCTTGAGAGGGGTAGATCTGAGGGGGGAGTCATGGACCTCTCAGATGTTTTCGCCGGGTGTGTTTAGGGTCTGGGTTCTGCTGACCCCTCTCTGGCAGAGCCGAGCTCTTTCCTTTTCTTTCATCACCTGATGGAAGCGGGCGCTGTCAATCTCTGACGATGACCTCATACATGTCCGAGTGCTCTTCGTCCATCACTTCCTCTATATTTAGGGATGGCGAATCGGACATTCCTTAAATCGCTGCGCCGTCCCTTTGAAGTACGCAGACAACAAAGCCTCGGTGACCTGAGTCACTTGGAGAACACTCCAAGCTGAAATCCTGCACATGAGGGTTGTGTCAGTCAGTCCGTTAACACTCCCTCCTCTCCAGTTTACATGTGTGTGCGCTGGTTATAGACCCTCTAATGTTATTCTGTCTGGCCAACTGTGCTGAAGTAACCGCTGGCACTTGTACTACCCTGCACGTTTTGACACGTTACATATTTTAACGCGAGCAGTAGGGTAGTATAAAGTTTAACGCTAAAGCGAGGTCACTTCTCTTTGGTGCACATTGTGCTTTTACAGTCTTCTTATTAGTCGGCCCAGCGAGAGAAGAAATTTCACTGCAGGTTTTTATTGATTTATGTCAATAGCCATTAGATCGTCTGGACTTTTCCTCTTTAATAGGATCATGCATCAGGCGAGAGGCGCATTAAAAAACCCAGGGTTATTACTGTGATGATTAATTAGGAAAGTTTGTTTCTTGTAAAGTGACAGCTCTTCTTTAAGCGGGGGGCTGTAAACTTTTATTGGAGCGTACAGCTGACCTCAAATTGGAAATTTGTGTTGGAAGCAGCCGGGCTCAGCATTACAGCTCCTGCCTGTTGTTAATTTAATATCTGTCCAATAAAAGCCAGCGGGGGCTACATACGGGCGAGGGCAATACCCCCTCTGATCGGATACACTGTCTCCACCTCGCCCGCTCCGCACACGCTTTTTCAAAGTTTACACAGCGGCGCGATACAACTCGGTCACAACCTTGGTCATACGATAGCGGGGGACAGAGGGAACTGCTGGATTTCTAGATGTTTCCGTGCTCTGTTCGCTAATAAAATAACATGAAAGTACATTTTCAGTAGTCCAGTACGGTATAAGCGAGCAGCAGTCAATTTTTCTAGACTTTTCTCAGGATTATTATTATTTTATTGTTTTAAACAGCACTACCTTCCTTCGACTTGACTGTGACTGCTGGGAAAGCCCCAAGCAGAGCGCCCCTAGTGGTCAGATGGAGCGCTCTGCAGTCTAATGCTAGCTGCGCTGGGGTTTGTGCGGTCCAAACGCTAACACTCGCTAGCTCCCCTCGCAGCCGGGCTCCTTTCCCTGGCTGGCCAAGTGTTTATAGAGGAGTCAGTGTAACGTGAAGAGGCAGAGGAGGAAGTGCACTGTGTAGCTCCTTGATTACCGCCCTGGGGAAACCTAGCCGTGGAACCACTTAAAAGATAATGCCCAAACGATGTTTTCAAACACCGGCCGCCTAGTTGGCTAGTTGAAACAATATCATTGATGTAAAGGAAATGGGACTTGAATGGCGCTGTTTACAGTTGTTGGATGTTCACACTTAAGCAGCAAATTCCAACATAAACATCCACTTAGAGCATGTAAATGTGAGGGGCTATTAATAAGCTCTTTTATCTGCTCCTCTGGAGTGTGGCCCCGGAGGCCTGAGTAATCTGGACCGCGCTCTCTCCGTGTTCCCTCTCTCGCTCTTTCCGTCTCTGCTCTCCTCTCTCTGTTTTTCTCTTGCTCTGATGCCCTTGTGTCCTTGCCTACAAGGGGCCGAGTTCTCAGGGGCCCCACTGAAGCTTCACCTCAGCCCTGCTCGTCGCCCTCCCGTCTCCAAGACTGTTGTGCCCACCACAAGCACGTTTTCTTCTCTTCAACCCCAATTCTCGAAAGAAACGTCAGATATCCGCGGTGGTTTCTCCGGATTGCAGCATTTCCTCTCATCCCTGTTTCCCTTTCTCTGGGTTAGAGGACGTTCACCAGGTTAAATCTCTTCTCCACGTTCTCCGCAGATTGATCTTCTCTAACGGAGCGAACGCCTTTGTCCTCCTCCTCCACCTCACGCCGACTTCCTTTCAACTTTTGTTTGCCTCATTCCTGTCGACAGAAACTTGTTTTCCGCTGTCTCCCCTCTCAGCGTGTCCACGTTCATGCGTGCTTCCTGCAGAGTGTGTGTGCGCTAGCGTGTGTGTGAGGATGTGTGTGTGTGTGTGTGTGGACTTCAGTAGTGGAAAGAAGCCGCTTTCATGTCAATGCCAAGTGCAGAGAAGGATTCCGCTCTTGAAGGACTGCCTCTTGTGCTGCGAAGGGTTCACCACTCATCCCTGAACAACCAAATGCCTTTATCTGATGTGGGGATCTCTGTTATTTGTCCATGAAACTGCAACTAAGAACATTTTATACCTGAGGGATTGGTCTAGTGATCTCCACATACCAGCATAAGGACACTAACATGAAGAGGGAGTCTGTTCCTTTTCCCGGGCTATATTACTCTTAACTCATCGCCACATCCTACTTTGATTCTCTTTGTGAGGGGAATGTTATCCGCTTAGGAAGTCTTAGAAGAAGACTTCAGTGACTCCACTTGGTCAAGACCAACTGGCGACGTCCCCAGAAGCTGAAATGTTCGGGGAAAAACCTAAAGCAGTTCCACATACGGCCCTGAGTTTTGAGCCTCGGAAGTCGTTCTCTGTTCATACGAGCAGCTTCTGTTCGTGTCAGTCGACCATCTTGAGACGCGCGCGGAAGCCACAGTGTTGCGTGCCGGTCCGGGCCCCCAGGTCTCCGAGCAGATGGTGGCACAGTTTAACAGGAACAGTACACCGGTGGCACACTGCTCCCCCATCATAACAAATCTAGTTTCGGCCAGAGACACGGCTGGGACCCCCTCGTCGCCCCCTCCCTCGTCGCGTGGCAGTTGTCATGCGCCCGACCCCAATCACAAAGGTTAGCACTCCCATACCCCCCCACCCCCACCCCCACCCCCCCCCCCCCCCCCCCCCTGACCCACACACATACCCCAACACATAACATTTTACTTCCAATGGATAGATTCTTTTCAAGATCCTTTACACTGGTTTTGACCCATGTTTACAGACGGGGCTTTGAACTACTGTCTATCAACAACACCTGTTTGATCGCAAGTGTTGAGCGTTCATCAGGAGTTCAAGTTAGTAGACCGTGGCGTTTTTAATAGCTTGTGGTTTACGACTACGATGTCCTGAATTTGCCTTTCCCCCTTTAATGAGACAACATGTCCGTCTTCGCTTCCCTGCATAAGAAATGAAATATAATATGGCTGTCTTCGAAATGCTGTGGCCTTATTAACTGGTCTTAGTTCTGAACGTGCTGTTTAATGCTTTATCCTTGAGATGGAAAATACAGTCTGTCTGCCAAGAAAAGATGATCTAAGAGAACACTTTGATATCTGCTCACGTACCTTTGATGCTGAACAACACTAGACACCCAGAGATATTTACTGAATCAAAGTCACTTTTTGCCTCAACAGCTGCAAAGAATTTAAGATGAATGGAAACCATTCCTTTTTTGTCTCCCTTCTAAACTTAGAAAACAGCAACACCTTGAGGGAAAGTGATGTTTCCCATGTCTGTCGAAACCCGATACCCAAAATAAGACTTTTCTGGAATTAGAAAACAAAACAGCCAAAGACATACACCTTGGGGGAAAAAAGATCGGTCAACCATAGCACATGCAAGTTTCAATTTTTTTTAATGAACTGTACGTTTATAATATCCTACAAAACACACAAAAAAACATGAATCATGCACATTAAATGCCTAAATGATTATAATTAATCCATTGCTTTTCATTGGATTGCTTTTTACTGTGCGCCCTAATGCCTGCTGGAAACAATCCCCCACTCTAAGATCTGCAAACTTGTTTGATTGACAGAGGTGGCATTGGAAAGGCCTGGCCAGGACAGGGCCCATATCCTTTTCACAGGCTGGAAGTGGAAGCCGGTTGGAAATGGCATCTCCCAGGGAAAAGCAACAACTGGCCATCACCCCGGCCGTTTGTCTTCATCAATCAACCTGCGTTTGTTGACAAAGCAACATGATGTCACTATTATTTCACGCATTCCCCTAATGGGGTGCAAGGGAGAGCCTTAGCCTCACAGTAGGCACTTCCTGTCCCGCTGCATTGTGGGATGTGTCCGTTTCCTCTGCGGAGATCAGTCGGACTTTTCTTTATATTCCCTTTTTTTTCTCTTCCTTCGCTCCTGCGCCTGCCTCTCCAATTTGGAAATTGCTCGTCTGTGTTTGAATCGTTCTTACGCGAGTACCTGACGTGATTCCACCTATTTACCGAGGTACACGCAGAACCGAACAGACTGAACCTTTTGATCAGACCCTCAGATTTCCGAAAAACAGACGGCGCGGTGCCGTGCTCACATCAGCGCGTTGGCGTTTCATTTGAAAGAATGGTGTCACTGTGTTGACAAGCTCACGATAAGTTCGGAGCTTCTAAGGGGAGAAGAATGTTTAAAGCAGGTAAATGATGTAGGACTTTAACCATCTGTGTTTTGTTGTCCCGGTAGTAGTTTATTTCGGGTGATTATGAAAACACTTCTTGAAACAAGCTTCCGGTGTGTTGTTGTATTATCTTCACATGAAACGGGCCTCTTCACCACAGCTGCAACATGGATTTAATGTTATCTCTTCTGAGTGTGCGTATGTGTATTTACTGTCTACATGAGTCGCTTTCATATCGCGCCTTTGATTTTTCCTTTTTCCGTAGAGGAGGCAGGCACTGCCAATTATATGCTGCACCTTCTCTCTCCACCTCTGCCTGTCTGTCCCTCCCTCTCTCTCTCTCTCCCTCTCTCTCTCTCTCCCTCTCTCTCTCTCTCTCTCTCTCTCTCTCTCTCTCTCTCTCCCTCTCTCTCTCTCTCCCTCTCTCTCTCTCTCTCTCTCTCTCTCTTCTATCTCTCTCACTCCCCACCTCTCCCCCTCTATCTCTCCTCTAGCTTTAAGAGGCTTAGCAGCGGCTTAGCGCCCAGGTCAAACTGGCCTTTGCCCTTCATCTGTCAGGGCTTTTGATCTGGTGCCAACCTGGGCCGTTTGCTACGCCTGCCTTTAACGGCACGTCTGGGGGTCAGGGAGGGGCGCACCTTCAGGACTCCACCTCGCACCACCACCACCCCGTACCTGCAGATGTGCCTGTCTTTGTTGCTCCCCCCCCCATTACCACCACCTTCTCAGCCCCCCTTCCCCAGCTCCCCTAACCCTGCCCTTGTGCCCATTATTATTTTATAGTTTGGTTCTGCATTCCTCCACTCAGCCTGTGGTAGGAGCAGCCTCTTGGTTTTATTGCTTACACATGTCCATGGCTCTCTCCCTCAGCGGGGAGAGACAAAACATTGAGAGGGAGATGGCCAATAGGGGCCGGCGGGCTAACCTCTCCCCACCTTGAACTAATCGTCACGGGCCAGAGCGTTGCGGTGCCTCAGTCCTGTGCCAGTGGGGTTTCAATTTGTAGAGGCATAAACAGATTACTAAAGCCAAAGTAATGGCACAGTGATTTATCAAGCCAGTTCACATCAAATTATCACAGCGCCCCCCTGCTGTCAGGCCTAATAATGCCCCCCAGGCCTGGCCCGGCCTGGGTGAGGTGTACCGTGGTCACACTTCATTTAGGATCGCACAAACATGTGTCCCTCTGTCTGCTTTCCCTCTGAGCGTGACGCCTCACACCAGTCAGTGATCACCCGGGACAGCGGCTTTGCGGGGCGTTTGCGGGCGAGAGTCGTGCGTGGAATGATTTTTTTGTGAACACGATAGTGACGTGAATGTGTACTTGTGTTAATGTTGGAAATGACTAGAAATCTACTTCGGCCACTGTGTAACAAAGTTTTATTTGTATTTTTTTCCCTTACCTGGAATGTAAAACGACGGCGCTTTAAAGTTTTTATGAAGAGACAAGTCATGTTGAATCGTGCACTGTGCCTTTCAGCTTTGTAACCGAATATTTCTGGAAATAAACAGATTATTTTTCTGTAGCAAAATCATGTTTCAATTTAATTCAGTGCCAGAACACCGTGCAGTCTTTGATCTAGTCCAGCCCAGTTCCACACATGGATAATATATCTTTCAAAGATAAAGGTAAAAATGTGCTCGCGATGATGTCATAGCGTTGCAGCCCGCAAGCCTGAGAGAAAGACAGAGTTTTCACAGGAGAAGCTGGCCCCCGGATCACGAGGTGATCTCCGAGCTGTTGCTCAAATCGATTACATATTGTCCGAACGACGATGCTGCCTGTAGGAACTTAATCGCAGGGGCTTCTGGGTAGGATCACCCTGATGAAGTAGGACGTTGTTTTTTTCCCGCTTCCCCATGTCCCGCGCCCGTCCCTCCTCTCGTACTTCGCTACATTCGTGTGCGCCTTACAATTCTTCGGAGAGTCGTTCATCATCATTTGCCTGCGTATCTGTCTTGAGCACCTCGGCTTTGATCATGTCCTGTTTTATATCTTACATCTGGTCCACATTTAACCTTCTGTAATGCTGTTGCTCAAATACTATTACCTGGCATAACAAAGGAAAGCTTTTATTGGAGACTTTGTAGCCTGCGTAAATCCAGCATCCTCTTCATTTGTTATAGGCCGGTAAATTAATAATCCTCCATTTTGTGCACGAAGGCTACGATTCCAAGAATCCCCCCCCCCACCCCCGCCCTCTCTCTCTCTCTCTCCCCCTAGATATCCTGTCTCTCTGGCTTCTCATCCAAGCTGTCCTGCGTTTCCTATCCGGGGATCTCCCCTGTTCCCTTCAAAGAGCAGCTGACCCTAAATCATCCTCTCCCAGTTTAGAAGGCCGTACATTTCCATGTCTCCTCCACGCTGCACGGGACAAGCAGTGCTTCCACCTGTGTCATTTTAAGCAGTTCTTGTAAGGCTTCATACTTACCGTCCGTGCATCTGGAACCCACCCCCCCCCACACACACACACACTCACTCCCCCGCTACCTCCCCCCCCCCCCCACCTTCTCTCCTCTCTCAACCCCAGGGCAGGAGGGCCTCAACCTCAGCCCATCCAGCGCGCTAATCAGCCTTAATCAGAAGTGAAATGCAGTTTTTCTAGGGAAGTAGCTGGAAAATTTCACAATCTGCATTTCTCAGACCAAAACTGATTAGAGAAACATTATCCTGCTTTCTCAGTCACTTCCAATCTGCCTTCAATCTGTCTCTTCAATCCCCTAATTACTTAGTTGGTGACCTCGGGACACAGTTTTTACAAAAAGGATGAAATGTAAGGCATAACATTTTTCTCATTATTTCGCACGATATCTCTGGTTACGTGTTCTGTCCCTGAGTCGAATAAGAGCGCGCGCGCTGTGTGTGTGTGCGTGTGTGCGTGCGTGTGGTTGCTTGTTTAGAAGCTGCTGAGCTGTGAATGCTAGGCAGGCTAAGGTAATACGGTTTAGCCCAGGGTCGTAGCAGTCCTTGGGGAGACAGACTGCAGGGGAGCCGTGTTATTGGAAAGGTCATGATTACAGTAGGGGAGCAGAATAACTCGCTGACACTTTCTACACAAGTGCCTGCTCGCGTGCCTGGGGTGTCAAGAACTATATTGAGTATTGACTATATGTCACGGCAATAAAAAGGAAACCAGTTTTTTCTTGCCAAATATTTTACCTTCAAACAGTGCAGAGTTCCAAGTCAGTACAAAACGTGAGTGCGTCTTCAATGTCAATAAGACCACGGTGTTGACGTTGTACTTTCTGGTTAAGGGTTGCGTTCACGATTGGTATTTTTTTCTTCCTGACAGGTAATGCTGCTCAGAGCCTCTCAGTCCAGACTTTGCACTCTTTTCCCATTTCATCCTTTTTTCGACTGACTGTTTGTATGTTTAGATTTCCTCCAAATGCGTTGGTTTGGATCGAAAACAAAGCTTTCAAAAACCAAGAGTTCTAATGTTTATTAGCTATATGGTACGGCGGGGGATTTTTATATTCACCGCTAGGCTTAGCCTAAGACCCCCAATGGCAGTGCAAAAACAGACAACCAAGAACTCTAAGACGTAGATATTGTGCAAAGATTATAAGTGGGCAAGGTCAAGAGATATCACGTTCGCTAAACGGTTCAAGGGATTGAGGGAGTTTTGACTGCATTATCTCTTCGCAAACAGAGAGAGGTGAGAGGAAACGGAGAAGAAAAAGAAAAGAGAGAGAGGAGGGGGGGAGGAGGGAGGGTAAGAGAGGGTAGGGCTTTGAACATGCCGCTTGGGGTGGGCCGCTCGTGATGGGCTGGGCCTCAGGTCCAGCCAGCCTGATAAGGATCCTGAGTGGAGGGAGGCAGCTGTCCCTCTTTCATCTCTCCTTTCACTGGCCTCCTCCTGTGTTTGTGCCCCCCCCCCCCCCCCCCCCCCCCCCCCGCTCCTGTTATCACGGGGGGATTCTGGAGAGCCATCACGCTCATTTGTACCCGACACCCCAATCTGCAAATAAACTCGCTTTGGAACTGCGCTTTTGAAAGGGCGAAGGAAAACATTCCGTAGACTGCTGGGTG
Source organism: Protosalanx chinensis (assembly GCA_030340685.1). NCBI lineage: Eukaryota > Metazoa > Chordata > Actinopteri > Osmeriformes > Salangidae > Protosalanx > Protosalanx chinensis. The sequence continues at coordinate 2,400,330 of CM059323.1, read as the reverse complement.
GGGGGTGGGGGGTCTCCTGGCCTGGCAGCCACGAGCACAGCCAGCGCCTCGGCTGTAGACTACCCCCCGGGGGGTCACGACCTCGGGCTAGGAGGTTGCTGCTTGACCATGGGAACAGTAGCACACGAGCCGACACAAACACAGACCTTCATCAATCACCATCACCCCCGATTCAGGGCACATTTCCAGAATGTCGTATTTGTTTGCGGATCAATAACAGAACAACACTTTCGCAAGCGTCGAACGCGTAAAGGATCGTCGAGAGATGGCGCTAAAACGGGTGTATTTGTGTTTCCCTGGACTTGCGGTTTCTCCACACCGTAGATCCTAACAAGACGCGAGCGGTGAAGCCTTTTTCTACTAAACCAGAATACGATTTCAGTCAACTGCACAAAGTGCGTAAATCGTTTTTATCAGAACGAATATTGACTTGTTATACTTGTGTGTCTGAAACAAACGCAGCGAGAAGCTTGCAATAATAGCCGCGCAGTAAAAAGAGAGAGAGCGAGGCCTCGGAGTTGATGGGGCGAGCTATTTCAAGAATGCCGGAGAGAAATTGTATTGATCGGGACACTTAGCCTTGATAAGGACGTCAAGCTTAAGAGCAGCAAAGCAATCATTAAATACATCAGTTGGCCACTGTAGTGCTAAATATATTTGCTGGTTCGTCTTTATATCCACCCTCTCGCTTGCCTCCCTCCTCTTTCTCCCTGTTTTTTTTTTCTTTTTTCTTGCCAGAGGTGAAAAGAAATCTCATCTTCATCAGGCTAAATTGTGGCGGGCAGCATTATCAGTTCAAAAGACCTGGGGATTTGACAGCTTCCACTCCACGGTGATTATTACATCTAGGCTGTGGTGGGCCCCCTCTCTCTCTCTCTCTCTCTCTTCCTACTCCCTTGCCCTGAAGTGGCTCCAGGCGATGGGCGATAAGTGTTGGCCTTATTACTGGCCGCTGAGGGACCAGGCCGAGGCAGAAGCAGGCTGAAGCAGACCAATCGCAGGCCAGACCAGCCTGGCCCAGGGAAGGAGGCCGGGCTCGCTAACACAGCCCTTTGTTTACGCGTCGCTCTCCAGCGCCTAATGGAACGGCTGGGTCATCGCGAAGCCTCAGGTGGACGTCTACTGTTTAATCCCAACTCTCTCCCCGCCGTCTCGCTGTTTCTCCCTCTCTTCCTCCCCTCCCTCCTCCCCTCCCTCCTCGGGGCTAGAGCAAGGTTTCGATCGCTCCTCTAATCACTTTGGCCGTCTGCGATGAGTTTACAGTGTGTCCCCCGCTCTCTATTAGTTCTTCCTAAGGGGAGGAGGGACACACACCTCATCATCCTTCTCAGGAGCAGAATTAATCACCTCTGGACACCCAAGTTATATCGTCACGACGATCCCGTCGAAACGGCGCGATTAGTTTCCGACCGTTCCGATCATTAGGAAGTGAATCCTTGGGACTTTTTCCTGCAGTAGGACTTCATATAGCAGGGCTGCAGCGGTAGCAGACTGTGTTTAAGACACACGACTATGTT